>ML267670.1:0-55186 GCA_005239495.1 Nicotiana undulata
TCTCTCTCTCTCTCTCTCTCTCTCTCTCTCTCTCTCTCTCTCTCTCTCTCTCTCTCTGATTCTCTCTAGAACCTTCCCTTTTGTTAAGTTCTGTCTCCCTTCTCCGGCCACCTCCCTTGCCGGAAACCATGGGGTTCTCACCACTCTAGCCTATGGCTCTCCTCCCATGCAGGTTTGACATTGTCCTGAGGTCCTCAAGTGAACCTAGAGTGGTTCAACTCCCACCTATGTCCTTTCATGCCGTTCTCCAGCCATCAACGGCCGTCCGAGTAAGATTTCCTCATTTTTGGCTAGAACCAGTGGTTCTTTAGCCAATTCTCTTTCTCTTTGGGTTGTCTCTGTGAAACCCTAATCACTAGCCTCTGATTTTCCTAGATCTGGGCGTGTTATGAGTTATTCTATTTTTTCTTCAAAGGTTCTCCGATTTTCCCTAAAATGACTCTTCGTCTTCTAAACTAAGGTTTCTGACCCCTTTTTCAAAACGCTTTTCTTTCTGATTTTGGTATTAATCTATGATTCTCACTATGTTTAAAGGTTTGTTTAAACTTTCTCCTCTATCCGAGTTATTCTTTTTGAAAACCCTAATTTTTCTAAGGGTTCCGAGTTTGTTTGATGATATGTTCTGTTATGTGTACTGTTTCTCATGAGTACTCCGTGATTCTACAATTTTTTACCCCATGCTTGCTTGTTAGGGTTTCTGGCTGCAATTATTTTCCTGCCTATTATGTGATTTTGTTCATTAATGTTGCTGAACCTTCACTTCTCCTACCTATACTACATTTATTTTGTTAATTAGGTCATGCTCTATGTGAATCCCTGATTTATGTTATTTTACCATGTATTTTCCTGTTAGAGTTTCTGTTTTTCGTCTATTAGGAGTTATTATTCTATTCTCATAATCTTATGCTAATTCCCCTAAACTCAGAATTGTTTTCTATCTGTGAATCCCTGAATCTCTATGATTGATACTTCACTAATTTTTCATAATGTTCTCTACTGATTTTTTAGTCTTCCCTTAAACGTGTGATATTTTCCTTGATTAAATTTTGACTTCCCGTAATTAAGACCTCACTCAAGGACTTCCTTACTGATTTCCGAAATTCAAATTTATCTCTTGCCTTATTTTCATAACTAATGTTACTGTCAAAATAATTCATATGTATTATCCTTAATTAAAATTTCTAAACTTGGCCTTAATTACATGCCCTATACCTAATTTACACTTATACTATTTCCTTATGTGCTACAATCAGCCTCATACGATTTTCTTTCCTTATTCTATCACTGTCCATTACTGATCGAGTGTGATTCCTTAATTGAAGGAAGTCTTTATACTAATTTAATTGGTATGTACTTCTATAATTACTGTTGAACTGTTAGTTTACCTTATTTGACTACCTGTTTTCAAACTATAAATGCTTTGATCTTTCATTAGCATAAGACACGAACAGACACTGGTTCAATAGCTCTCTCTCACAACTAAAAACTCTCTGCTCTCTCTCTCTCTCTCTCTCTCTCTCTCTCTCTCTCTCTCTCTCTCTCTCTCTCTCTCTCTTTGTGCTGCTCAATAATGTTCTAGGTTAGCCGGCTGCAAACCAAGGCTAACTATTGTGTTCTCCTATCCTCTATTCTTTTTTTACTGTCCTCTACACTGGTATGTCCTAATTTCAGTTTAAGCACCAAAAACAATATGTTTCTTTTACTACTACAATTCATTCTATTTCTAGTATGCTTTTTACTTATGGTTTTGCTGTGGAACCTGTGATTGACATGTTTATGTTATCAGCATGTTATATATACCCTCCCTTAGAACTCAACATGCTTATGATACCCTTTTTGGCATACTTCACTATGACTCTGCAATACTTAGTCTTCTCTGATTCCTGGCCTAAACTCTATGTGCTAAGTAAGTTTCAATTTATGATTGCTTTGTTCTTTGTGGTTCTGAAATACCTAATGTAGCTTACCCCCTTGAATCCCTTTAGAAATTCCCTGATTTAGTACCTATGTGCATCTCTGCCTACTATGTACTTACCCCTATATGCTCTATACTTGTCCCCCAATCCCTCATTACCCTGTTTGTGGTTGTTGAACTTGTCTTAGTATGTTGTCCTGATCCTAAGATGTGAATGTGTTTATTCTGATTGCCTTACTCTTTTTCAAACTGTTTTATTGAATAAAGTCCTTTTCGCAAAACTCATCTTTAAACCAATCTTTCTTGTGTAAAACTGTTCCTCCTTGGTCAAAGCTTTTCAAAACTTTTTCAAGCACACTCACTCTACTCTTAGACCCTTAAGTTCTGCCCCCTTTGTGTGAGAACTGCTTTGGGACCCTTGAGCTCCCTCTGAACTCTGACACGCTAAGGCTGGCCCTTCCACACTGCACTTACTCTACTATGGTTATGAAATCTGGGTGTGAGCACTGC
Source organism: Nicotiana undulata (assembly GCA_005239495.1). Taxonomy (NCBI): domain Eukaryota; kingdom Viridiplantae; phylum Streptophyta; class Magnoliopsida; order Solanales; family Solanaceae; genus Nicotiana; species Nicotiana undulata. Next base: position 2,426 of record ML267670.1, read on the forward strand.
CCGGGATCCCTTGAGGTCCTTAGGGAACTCTGACACACCCGGATTATGAGAAAGGCTGTGAAACATCATATGGCAATGAGGTTCTGGAGGTTTTGGGCCTATCTGCAGGCTCCCTATAGAATAGCTTCTTATTTTCCTTATTTCAATTATGTAATTCATGCTCAACGGTATGTAATAACTATTTGTAAACAACAATGGGGTTGGATAGTGAAAAGGGGAGGGTAATGTATATGCAGTAGTGTAGTCAAGGGTAGAAACCATGCTCCTAGGTTTACATTTCTTCTGTGCGCAATAGAATTCATGTTTAGGAACAACACACACAAAGCATGCCATGCATTAGATACCATGCTCCTTAGGCTTCATATATACTATTTTCAGCATCCCAATTTGGTACTACTATCCATCACTTAGAAAATCCTATTCTAGGATAAATATGTTAATATAAATTGCTATCATGTCTCATCATGCTACAACCATGCTACGCACTTAGAAATCCTGTTCTAGGATAAACAACATTAAAATAAACTGTCACTTTGGCCTATTCTGAAACTGTGCATAATGTTGTGATTATGTTAAGCATTTAGAAATCCTGCTTTAGGAATTTGCATCTAAAATCATTGCATACTCACTTAGTCACACCTAATTAAACTATTGATGCACGAAAAAGGTATAAAACAGTCTCCTCCCATGTTTTAAACAGACTGGAAAACAATTCTGTGTCTCTTACAAACCTAGAACAACATGATCTAGGTAAAATAGCTCCTACACTATTTTTCAAACAATTCTGGTAACAATTGAGTATTACGCCACGCCTAGGCAAGCCTTAGGTAATTAAGGCTGTTAAAAACTGGAATACGCTTCTTACATGTGCATTGTCTAACTATCAGCATGCTTAAAATCAGTAGGCAAAAACGGATTAAGACTTCCTCTCTGAGTTATGCAATAAATCTGTTGTTATCACTTAGATACCATGCTTAGGATCTGAATTAAAACCAAGACCTTAATTGTGTTTGAGTCATGCTGATTCTTTGTATTATCTGTGGAGGTATTTGAGCCCTTTCCTGTTTATATGTTATTCCCCTATCTGCAGTCCTTTCTGTTTTTTCTATATGCCGCCTTAGTATTTTACCTTTAAAATCTGAGGGTCTGCCTAGAACCCCCCTCATAGGATAGAAGTCCTAAATTCCTCCGGGACTAATAGGAAGGGACGGCTAATAGCATGCAATAGAGGTCGTGACCAAACACTCACTCTAATTACCTTCACGAGGTGGGAAAGGGTAGATATGGATATGATGACCGGTGTGCTAATACCACGTGTAGCCCCTCTTCGAAGAGTGTCATACCGGGTATTGCATTGATGTGATCCATATTACAAACAAACCTAGGATACTCCTACTCTATATACATTCTTAGACTCTAATCTTCTTGAAGATTTAATTAGCTATTAGCTATTTTCAAACATATGTGTGCTTGGGCTGTGAACATTTCAAAATCCCCTACTATTTGGACATTAATTGTTTACCTGCTAGTTGTACAAATTCACAAATGCTATTTGGTCGGGAACCACACTTGTGGATTGATAACTAGGACTTTTACCTTGTTTTCCGCCCTTCATTGCTTAGGTTTTGGTTATAGTTGTACACAAAGTAGCCCCAAAAGCTTATATGTTTTGCTTGTTGCAGGATTGAACCAAAATTGATGACATTCAGTCAAGGATATGCTCAAAACATGAGTGAATCTTGCACAATTACCAAGGACAACAAAAATGCCCAACTAAAGAGTCCCACCGCGGTCGCGGTTCTTTTACCGCGGTCCGCGATCCCAAGCTTCAGAAAACCTGCACAAGGCATTTTCCCACCGCGGCTGCGGTCCACTTATCGCAGTCCACGGTGCAGAGCTTCAGAGAACCTGATATTAGGCACTTTCCCACCGCGGCCGCGGTCCAATTACCGTGGTCCGAAGATTCAGAGAACCAGAATTCAAGGCCAAGAAGCATAGCGGCCGCAGTCCGCGGTCGAGCATATTCAGAAACCCAGAAGCCAAAGCTATAGTTGTCTACCGCGGACCGCGGTCGATTTTGTGTGGTCCGTGGTAGCCCCGCAGGGGCATTATTTTCCAGAATTTTTGGCTGAGTATAAATAGCTCATTTTGTAATTTTATTAGGGTATCTTTGAATTTTCTGAATGGAATAACACGTGAATAGATAGTTTTTCATCTTTTTAGCTTATTTCTTGCATTTTTAACATTGAACCCTTGAGTTTATTGTTAAGAATCAATTTTATGGGTTCTATATCTTCAATATCATTGAATCTATCTTTGAATATGAGTAGCTAGACCCATTAGCTAGGGTTGTGGCTCAACCCTAGTGTGGGTATTTGATGGGTTTTTGAAATTAAGGTTAGGATGTTTATGGGTGTTTGCTATTTAGGCTAATTTAGGGTTCTTATTGCTAAAATTAGTGGTTGCAAACACTAATTAACCTTTCCATGACTTGGGTCATTCTTGAGAAAGAGGATTTGAGTCTAGAAAACTAGCCTAACAAGGAATTAGGGCATCCTCAAGAGATTGGTAGTCCCAATCAATTGGGTTGAACCCAGAAATGGTAAAACCCTAATTGAGCCCTAATTAACGGGTTAAACCTTGAGAGAGTAATACCCTACTTGCACCTCAATTGCTTGATTAATTGACACCCAATTGGCCTCGAGAGAGGCAATTAGGGCAAAGCCACTCAAACTACCGAGAGGTATAGAGTGGGCACATTCGTGCATTGGTTATAGATGTATCCCTAATCAACATCCTTACATTAGAACATTGAAATCCATTAAGTATCCGCCTAGGTGAAAGTCTCGACCCTAGTGCATTTATCCTTACAAGAAAACAACATCAAAACAAATTAGTTAATCAATTAGCATTTAACAGTAGCTTAATACTTAATATAGTTCAAAACACCCTATCATGAGAAGTGCAATTAGAAACACGAGGCTCTACTAGTTCACATAGACACTCACTCCAATTGTTGACTCCCTGAGGATTCGATCCCGACCTATCGGGTAAAAGCTGCACCGACCTTTGTCTTCATACTCCTATAGTAGTGACGGTGAGAGCCGATCACTTTTTGGTGCCGTTGCTGGGGAGTTAAGACGGTGTTGATTATCTACGTGTCTAGCAGCGTTAAGTGTTTTTATTTCCTTCTGTTTTTAACCTTTTTGTTTAATCTACTCAGGTAAAAAAAATGGCGGATCCAATAGGAAACGTTATTGCGGGGGAGGAGGTATATGATAATCAAGAGGACGAAATCAATCAATTACCTCCACAAAGAAGAGGCCGACAGACCAATCTACAAGATGATATCCCAGACCCTCCCCCGCCCCTACCTCCTAGAGCTGCCCCTCGGGTCCTTCAAAACAAGGGGTATGCTAGTGTTATTGTCTGGCCGAGGATTCGGGCAGGGAACTTCCAAATTACTAACGTGATGCTCACCCTCCTAGAGTAACGGGGGTATTTCATGAGAGTCGCGCACCAGAATGCCTATAAGCATCTCAAGGGCTTCGTAGATACTTGTTGGGGAAGTAAATAGACAAATGTCTCGGAGGATCCACTACGACTCAGGTTGTTCCCTTTCTCTCTTCGGGGGAAAGACCTTGATTGGATCGAGCGTCTTCCCAACCATTCAATATCGACTTGGGATGAGCTCGCGGACAAATTCATTGCCAAATTCTTTTCCTCGAGTCACATGGCGGCGCTTCGTGATGAAATATTGGCCTTCAAACAAGAACCCAATGAGACCTTACATGAGATGTGGGAGATATATAGGACCATGGTTAAGGAATGTCCGAACAACGACATGACTGAAGCCATGATCCAACAGACTTTCTACCGAGGGATTAACACTGTGAATCAATGTGTGGTCAATCAGTTGGCCGGTGGAAATTTTATGAAGTTGACTTATCCCGAGGCATGTGAGATTCTAGATGAGATGGCCGACACATCATCGGCTTGGCAAAGTAGAGCTAATGTGCCTCAAGGAGAGACCGGTGTGAATAGTCTCCATAAAGAGCTCCAAGAACAAGGGAAAGCAATTTCCGAGCTCACTACTACCATGAATCAACTTGCCAAATCCCAACTCCAACAATTGCAAGGGCCGAAGCAAGTGAATGCTATGGAAGGAGTGAACATGCAAGGAAATCAAAGGAGACCTCGGGGGAACTCTAAGCAAAACCATAATGATCAAAGTGANACTATCAAGGTCAAGGCAATAGTCAAAAAACAACCAAAGTTGGAGAAACCAAGGCAATAACCAAAGTTGGGGGAATCAAAGACCAAGAAACTTGAATAACAACAACAATGCTCGGAATTGGGGGAACAACAACAACGATCGTCAATGGGGGAACAATAATGACCGGCAGTGGGGGAACAAAAATGAGGAAAATTGGAATGTGGGAAACAACAACAACAACAACTGGGGAGGCAACGGTAATCGGGGGTCGGGCTTTCAAAGGCCCCCGATGTACCAACAACCAAGCAACCCACCTCCGTACCAATCTCAAGGGCAAAGTTCATCGGGCTCGGATATGGGTAGAATTGAAAATATGTTCAAGCAGATGATGGAGAGAAATGCAGACTCCGATGCTCAGTTGGCCTCTCACAATATCTCTATAAGGAACCTCGAAGTACAAATGGGCCAGATTTCACATGCCTTAAACACACGCCCGAAGGGTGCACTACCAAGTGATACGGTGGTGAACCCCAAGGGTGGTAACAATAACAATATCGACCACGCCATGGCGGTGACTACGAGAAGTGGAAAGGGTGGTGAAGCAAGTACTTCGAGGAAAAAGAAGATTGTTGTTGATGATGAACATGCCCCAAGAAGATTTAATGGTTGAAGTGGAACAAGTGATGGATGACCCAAGTGAAGGTGAGGTAAGAATTGACATACATGACAATGGGGAGGACTTGGAAAGGAACGTGAACCCGTCTAGGGAGCACGTAATTGATATGCCGGAGCCTGTGGCCCCACAAGCCAAGGCACCATTGCCTAGGACACCTCTTCCCTACCCTCACAGATTGGCCAAACAAAAGCAAGAGACTCAATTCAAAAAGTTTATCGATATGATGAAGAGTCTCTCCATCAACGTCCCATTGGTGGAAGCCTTGGAGCAAATGCCTGGATACACTAAGTTCATGAAGGATTTAGTGACAAAAAAGCGGTCCATGGAGTGTGAGACCATCAATATGACTCACCAAGTGAGTGCTATAGTTCACTCCATGGCAACGAAACTTGAGGATCCGGGTGCCTTTACTATTCCTTGCACGATTGGGAGTGCAGACTTTGCCAAAGCCCTCTGTGATCTTGGGGAAAGTATTACCTTGATGCCGTATTCAGTGTTTAAGACCTTGGGGATCGGACAACCTAGGGCGAACTCTATGCATTTGCAAATGGCGGATAGGTCGATGAAGAAGCCCCTAGGTATTATTGATGATGTGCTAGTGAGGGTGGACAAGTTTATATTTCCAGCAGATTTTGTCATTCTTGACTGTGAGGTTGACTTTGAGGTCCCCATTATCTTGGGAAGGCCCTTCCTTGCCACGGGGAAGGCCTTGGTTGATGTAGAAGCTGGGGAGCTCACGTTCAGAGTGGGAAATGAGAAGGTGGTCTTTCATGTATGCAAATCTATGAAGCAGCCTAACAACACGAAAGTTTTCTCATTTATGGACCTCGTGTCTGAGGTTATTATTGATGATGCCAGTGTGATTATCCATGTTGATGACCCTGTTGGCCTTATTGAATCATGAGGACTCCGTGGTGGATGGTGTTCTTGAAATTACCCATGCCCTTCAAGGCATTGGGGTCTTATTCTTATGCTCCCAGAAAATTATCCTTGGACTTGGAGAACCGGAAGACTCCACCAACAAAGCCTTCCATTGAAGAACCTCCGAATATGGAGTTGAAGCCACTTCCTTCCCACCTCAGGTATGAATATCTTGGTCCATCTTGTAATTTACCTGTTATTCTTTCCTCTTGCCTAACCCAAGTGCAGGTAGACTCAACTCTAAAAGTGCTAAGTAGGAGGAAGAAAGCAATCAGATGGACTTTGACGGATATTCGAGGTATTAGCCCCGCCTTTTGCATGCACAAAATCATATTGGAGGATGGATCCAAACCCTCCGTGGAACATCAAAGAAGACTCAATGAAGCAATGCAAGAGGTGGTGAAGAAGGAGATCATAAAATGGCTCGATGCGGAAGTTGTCTATCCAATTTCGGATAGCGCTTGGACTTCTCCGGTCCAATGCGTCCCGAAAAAGGGTGGAATAACGGTGATAAAAATGATGAAAATGAGCTCATTCCCACAAGAACGGTCGCCGGATGGAGGGTGTGCATGGACTACCGCAAGCTCAACAAGGTGACCCGCAAAGACCATTTTCCTTTGCCATTCTTGGATAAGATGTTAGATAGGCTTGCGGTCTGGGCTTTCTATTGTTTTCTCGACGGGTATTCTGGATATAATCAAATTTTGATCGCCCTGGAGGATCAAGAGAAGACTACTTTTACTTGCCCATATGGAACTTTTTCCTTTGCACGCATGCCCTTCAGACTTTGTAGCGCACCGGCCACTTTCCAAAGATGCATGATGGCAATCTTCACCAACATGATGGAGGACTTCCTTGAAGTGTTTATGGACGACTTTAGCATCGTAGGGTATTCCTTCGATGAATGATTGTGTAATCTTGATAGGGTCCTTGCTCGATGCGAAGAGACGAACTTAGTATTGAATTGGGAAAAATGCCACTTTATGGTGGAAGAGGGAATTGTATTGGGCCATAAGATATGAAAAAATGGCATCGAAGTTGATAAAGCAAAAATTGAGGTGATCTCAAAGTTGCCACCACCTACTTCAGTTAGAGGAGTCCGGAGTTTCCTTGGTCACACCGATTTTTATAGGCGTTTTATCAAAGACTTCTTTAAGGTGGTAAATCCATTGTGCACGTTGCTTGAGAAGGATGCTAGATTCCATTTTGATGAACATTGTATGCATGCCTTTGAACTTTTGAAACACAAGCTCACTACTACTCCTATCATCACGGTGCCAGATTGGAGCTCACCCTTCGAGCTTATGTGTGATTCGAACGATGTAGCTGTGGGTGCTGTGCTGGGCCAGAGGGTGGACAAGATTTTTCACCCTATCTACTACGCTAGCAAGACGATGAATTCATCCCAAATGAATTACACGGTCACAGAGAAGGAGCTTTTGGAAATAGTCTTTACTATGGAGAAATTTTGTCCTTACTTGATGGGTGTCAAGGTCATAGTTCACACTGACCATGCGGCACTCCGGTATCTAATGACTAAGAAGGATTCCAAAGTGAGGCTTATGCGTTGGGTATTATTTCTCCAAGAGTTTGACTTAGATATTGTGGATCGTAAAGGGAGTGAAAACCAAGTGGCCGACCATCTTTCTCGGTTGGAGGAGCAAAGGCGACCTTGTGATGGACTTGAAATCAATGACAGTTTCCCGGATGAACAACTTATGTCGGTGTCAATGCAAGAGATGCCATGGTTTGCCGATATTGCCAATTACCTTGTCACCGGTGTTGTCCCTTGTGAGCTCTCTTATAACCAAAGGAAGAAGCTTAGGAGGGATAGCTTGGATTTCTATTGGGATGAGCCTTATTTATTCAAGATTTGCACTGATGGGGTCATCCAAAGATGTGTACCGGAGGAAGAAAAAATGGCTATTCTTGAGTCTTGCCACTCCTCACTGTATGGTGGTCATCATGGAGGAGAAAGAACTGCTCCAAAGGTGCTTAGATGTGGTTTCTTTTGGCCTACATTATACAAGGATGCCGGTGATCTAGTCAAAAGGTGTGATGAGTGCCAAAGGGCAGGGGGAATTTCCAAGAAAGATGAGATGCCTCTAAATTCTATTCTTGAAGTGGATATCTTTGATGTTTGGGGCATCGATTTCATGGGCCCATTTGTGAGTTCTTGTGGGAACACGTACATTCTAGTGGCAGTCGATTATGTGTCTAAATGGGTTGAGGCCGTGGCTTTGCCCAACAATGAAGCCAAGAGTGTTATTTCTTTCCTCAAGAAGAACATCTTTACAAGGTTTGGCACGCCTCGTGCTATCATCAGTGATGGGGGGTCGCATTTTTGCAACAAAGCCTTTGACACCTTGCTTTCCAAGTATGGTGTCAATCACAAAGTCACCACCCCCTACCACCCTCAGGCAAGTGGCCAAGTGGAAGTCTCTAACAGAGAAATAAAGAGCATATTATCAAAGACAGTCAATGCTAATAGGACTGATTGGGCAAAGAAATTGGATGATGCTCTTTGGGCTTACAGAACCGCTTACAAGACCTCAATTGGTATGTCCCCGTACTGGTTGGTCTTCGGGAAAGCTTTCCATCTTTCGGTGGAGTTGGAGCACAAGTCTATGTGGGCCTTGAAAAAGTTGAACCTTGAATGGGATGTGGCTGCAAACCTTCGTGTGGAGAAACTAAATGAGCTAGACGAATTCAGATTCCATGCGTACTCCAGTTCGTCCTTGTACAAGGACAAAATGAAGTACCTTCATGACAAGTATGCTAGAGGCAAAGAGTTCAAGGTGGGTGACTTGGTTCTATTGTTCAATTCTCGGTTGAGGCTATTCCCGGGAAAACTCAAGTCAAAATGGAGCGGGCCTTTCGAAGTGGTATTTGTGACTCCATTTGGTGCTCTTGATCTCAAAAACAAAAGTGGAGAAATCTTCAGAGTCAATGGTCACCGGGTCAAACACTATCTTGGCAAGATTGATGATAGCCACGTGGTGGCACTTCTTCATCTTAAATGATCTCGGTAACATGCGTCGTGTCGCGACGTTAAATCAGACGCTTCTTGGGAGGCAACCCATGTGTCTTTTTTTTTTTCCTTTGTTTTTTTTTGGTAGAATAGGATTCATTTTTGCACTAACTGGTTTTTGGATGTTGTAGGGTGATTTTGACACAGGAAAAAAATGCTAAGTATGGAAAACATGCTCTCTGAAGTTTGCATCGCGTCCGCGGTCCCTTTTTCGCGGTCCGCAATGCCCTTTTAAGCTGGTCCTCTTTTCATGGTCCGCGGAGCCCAAGTACTGGTAAAGCCCTCTCTGAATCTACCTCACTGCGGCCGCAATCGACCTTTCGCGATCCGCGGTGGCTTTTGAACTTCAACTCATTCACAGTGCATGACCGCAGACCGCGGTCGATTTTTCGCAGTCCGTGGTGGGTAAGTGTGTGGGCCCCATCCCCCCTCTATAAATACACCTTTAGGGCTTCAGTTCATACTTTACGCACTTTCACTTCCCAGAGCATATTTTAACTGTGTCTCACGTCTCTTCTCTCTGAAATTGCATTTTACTTCATCAAATAATCATCCAAGCATCTAGTAAGTGTAATTGTGATTAATTAAATTCTTAATTTCATTATTTTCTACATCATTTGGTAGATTTTGTTGTCTTTTTCATGATTTTTCTTTTCTAGGCTTTTAACTATGTTAGGGTTAGTTCAAAATGATCATCTTAGATCCTTGGAATCTATTTGCACTGATTAAACATGTAGGGATTAACTAAATGGGCATTTGAACATGAAAATGGAAAATACTAAAAAAAATCTAATTGTTCGTCTGACCGCGGTCCGCGGTCCTTTCTTCGCGGACCGCAGTGCTTAGTCTATGCAATCATCATGTGCTGACCGCGGTCCGCGGTCCCCTATATTCTGAAATGCAGGTCCTCTGATCTTACTTCACCGCGGTCGCGGTCAATGTTTCGCGGTCTGCGGTGCTAGATTCAGAGAGTAAGTTGTAAGCTTAGGTCCTCCACCGCGGTCCGCGATCCATTTCTCGCGGTGCGCGGTGGCTGTTCTGAAACTTATCTGCATCTGAGTTTCTGTCTGTGAGTGTCTGCGCAACCTCTCTTTGGGTACTAACCATGTTTAAATGTTTCAATATTGCAGACAATGGTTCTATCAAGAGGCGGAGGTCGTAAACCAACGGGCAAGGATGAATCATCCGGGGGGAGAGGCAAGAAAATGATAAAGCTTGATCCAAAGGTCCGGGAAGAAATGAAAAGAACAAGGAAAGCTATACGGACATTAGACAAAGCTGTTTCCCACTCGGACAGTGATTATGTCCCCTTTGAAGCCTCGTCAGAATCTATACCAGATTACGTCGAAGACTTCCCGGAAAGGTTTCGGCTGACCAATGAACCATTAGACTCTCCCCCTACCCAAGCATTTACACACTCTGAGTCAGCTGAGGGCTCAGTCTCCGGGAGTGGCCACACGTACTCTACCTCACCTACAACTTGCTTATCAGGGGAGCATTCTGGTGATGATGAAGGGGGTGAACCCCAAGTTGAGGGGGTAGAGCGTACAAGGAACCCAGATGCATGGCAGAACAGATTTGTAAGTGAAGCGTCTTTCCATCAGTTCCGGGATTTGTGGGGCTCAAGATCACTCATATTGGAGTGCAAGTTCACAATCAAAGACTTGTTGCCCCACAATCCCGATGTGAAGAGGCAGTTTACAAAAAGAAAAGGCTGGGACTACTTCTCCGCTTACCTTCCGGATGCCAATGAGCATCTCGTCAAGGAGTTCTACACCACTTTGTTATTTCTACAAAAGAACTCCAAGGCAAACATGGTGAGAAATCTCACGGTGCCTTTTGACAGGAAGACTCAGAACACTTACCTGGAGATGGATGATGTGGATGACTCTTTATACCAGGAGAAGCCAGCAGAGAAAGATGCGGCCCGAAATTGGATGGCTTTGCACTTAGCCAGGCCTAGGGATACTCCTGAGTGGTTACCGACTGGAAAAACTATCTTCCGGAAGACCCTGAATTTTGAAGTCAAGGGATGGGAAACCTTCGTGTGCAGCAGGTTGGACCCAACCTTTCATGAGAACACCATACCCCTCAGTCGATCTGTGCTTATTGCTTCCATCATGGCTGGGTTCCCGATCAATGTTGGGAATATCATGTCCGACGTCATCAATAGGGTGGTGAACGAAGGATAAATCTTACCCTTTTCCTAACTTCCTTACCATGTATTTTGAGGACCAGGGGTGGACAAGAAGAGCTTTGATATAAAAGTCAATCCCAAAGCGGACTTCTCTTGGTATGATTTGCTAGATGAGGACAACCCCAAAAGGAAGTTCAAGGGTAAGTCTGTTGCCTCCACTGGCCAGTCTGAAGAGACAGTGATGGTGGTGGAGTCATCTCAGCCTCAACCAGACATTCCAGAGGGTGCACCAAGCCAATCTACTTTAGCCGGTCCAGCCATTCCTTCATCCAGGGCTTATCCTCTGACAGCCCACAGACTCAGTCAGACATTGACCAACATCAACAACTGGATGCAGGCAGCGACTTCAAAGCTGTTTGTGATTTCTACGTCTGTGGCAGCCCCGGCCACTCCTCCACCACCACAGGTACCCCAGTCCATTGAGGACGCACTGAAGGAAATTCTAGAAAACCAGAAGAAGATTTTTTATGATGTGGGAGCACATGGGGCCGCACTAAAGAAGCTGGCAAAGGAAACAAAGAAGTTGCAGCACACCCGTGCTTCAAAGGAGTCAGTGGAAGAGTTGAGGGAAGAGGTGAACAATCTGAAAGAGGATTAGATACCTTTGGAGCTGTTGTTATCAGACCCTTCAGCCCAGCCCGAGCAGCAGCTAGAGCAGGATCCAGAGCTCGATAGGCCAGCAAAGAGAAGGAGGGTGTTGCCCCGCACAGAGGGTATTCGACTAGTTCTGGCAGACCCTCTAGTGCAGACTCAGGCTGCGGAGCAGACTCAGTCCCAGGGCTAGGAGGCACAGAGCGCAGAGGGAAGATCCCAGCCACCACCACAAGCACAGGCAGAACCGCCTCAGACATACCCAGCCCCAGCACAGTCACAGTCATAGGGCCCAGCACAGGCCGAGAGCTAATAGGGAATTTTCTCTACTCTCTCTCTCCCATTTTCTTTTGAGCTCTTTTTGATATATAGCATTGAGGACAATGCTAGATTTTAGTTGGGGGAGTGGCCCTATAGGTATTTTGATGGGATACTAATGGTTGTATAATTCAGACGACTTTTCTTTTCATTATGCTTTATTTTCATTTTGGTATGTAAATAAGTTTACTATTTCAGTACTTTTTGACTTTTTACTTTTTGTTATGTATAAAGTTACTTTTCATTGTATATATTCATCGCCTTATGTATATTCGACTAAATCCCCTCATGTACATATTCATTCTATCCCCCGCATTTTACTTTACGCACTTTTCCATTTTATAGCTTCTAATTTTTCTTTCATAGCTTCTTGTTTTGAAATTCTCGCTTGCAATAAGCCTTTGGTTTTCTTAACGCCACGGTTCTTTCCAAAGGTGGAATTTGTATGAACCGGGTGGCTCTTCCCGAGGATGAATGGCGTGAGAACCTTCTTAAGGGTTTGCGTCTGTTTTCCCTTTTTTTTTATTTTTCTTCTTTTTCTAGTTAGTGAATAAAGGTGCCTCAAGAAAAGCTTCACTTGGTCCTAACACATTTGCCTTTTATCCCATGGTCAAAGACAAACCGTTGTGTTTAGGATGGTGATAGTGATGATCTTGAGACTCTTGTGTTGGCCGATAATCATCAAGTGGTTCTTCGGGACCATTGTGTTACTCAAAGCACGACTAAGGTCGTTGTGGGCCCTCTACTCTTTTTCTGTAGCAATCACATAGCTTGAGTGGTGAGAATTCGAAATTGCAAGTCCAAGTCCCGTGCCAATAGTCTAGAACTTGCCCTGAATGTTTGTCTAGGCGAAATTCTAAGTGTAGTTTGACTTGAGAAGTGACTATAGGCTCTCCTTGACCCGAATAGTGAAGTGAACAATTCCATGACCTACCAAAGATAAACTCCCTAGTCAACCCCTTTTGAGCCTTAAACCCTTCCTTTCAAAAACCAAGCTACAAGCCTTCACCCATTTTTACCCTCTCTTGGCACCCGATCTTTCCTTAGCACGAAAAAAAAAGTATAAGTTTAGGGGAGAGATGAGGGATGTAATAAAGTGAAAAAGAAGGCACAAAAGAAAGAAAAAGGAAAGGCAATGAAAAAAAAAGGAAAAGAAAAATGAACAAATAGAAGAAAGAAAGGGAATTGATGAAAGTATTGTGACCAAAGGTTTGGAATGCCTAAAAAGGAGAAAAGTGTCTTGAATGAACAAAACGGTGTGAGAGTATGTCTCTCCAACCCTAAAAAAAGAGTTAAAGTGACTCAAAGAGTCAAGAAAATGTGAGAACAAAAATGAAGTTCTCAAGGAAAGATAGAGCTCACTCTGACCAAATACTTCCTACCCTTGACCAAAAGCCTTCATCATGTGTCCACAAAAGCCCTGTATGATCTCGAGTCAAATGAAACTTATATTAGTGGTGATTTACATAAAGGGCAAGCCTATGGTACTGTGAGCCAGACTTGAGTCTTTTCTTTGAGAGAGATGAGCGAACTCCCATATTCCTCGTTCTAAGCGTTACTATTCTAAAAGTGAGGTGGTTATGGATAGTTGCGGAGTATGAGTCTGGGTTCCACAATGACCAAGGTAGTAGTTAGAGTCTCGTTGATGCACCGTGTCAACTCTTGAAGCTATTGTATCACACTTGAAATCATGGTATTAAAAGGTTCAAACATTGTTAATGATGCATGTGCATTAAGGGCTATTGTTAGTCCCAATTGATGCTAGTTGAGGTTACCTTAGGACAGCCGGATTTTCTTGGAATCAATCAATAGGGGTGGGGCTTATTTTGTTTGCTTGAGGACAAGCAAAAGCTTAAGTTTGGGGGAGTTGATAACTAGGATTTTTACCTTGTTTTACGCCCTTCATTGCTTAGGTTTTGGTTATAATTGTACACAAAGTAGCCCCAAAAGCTTATATGTTGTGCTTGTTGCAGGATTGAACCAAAGTTGATGACATTCAGTCAAGGATATGCTCAAAACAGGAGTGAATCTTGCACAATTACCAAGGACAACAAAAATTCCCAACTAAAGAGTCCCACTGCGGCCGCGGTTCTTTTACCGCGATCCCAAGCTTCAGAGAACCTGCACAAGGCATTTTCCCACCGCGGCCGCGGTGCAGAGCTTCAGAGAACCTGATATTAGGCCATTTCCCACCGCGGTCCGCGGTATGAAGATTCAGAGAACCAGAATTCAAGGCCAAGAAGCACCGCGGCCGCGGTCCATTTACCGTGGTCCGCGGTCGAGCATATTCAGAGACTCAGAAGCCAAGGCTATAGTTGTCCACCGCGGACTGCGGTCGATTTTGTGCGGTCCGCGGTAGCCCTGCATGGGCATTTTTTTCCAGAATTTCATTTGAGTATAAATAGCTCATTTTGTAATTTTTATTAGGGTATCTTTGAATTTTCTGAACGGAAGAACACATGAATAGCTAGTTTTTCATCTTTTTAGCTTATTTCTTGCATTTTTAACATTGAACCCTTGAGTTTATTGTTAAGAATCAATTTTATGGGTTCTATTTCTGCTCTATCATTGAATCTAATCTTTAAATATGAGTAGCTAGACCCATTAGCTAGGGTTGTGGCTCAACCCTAGTGTGGGTATTTGATGGGGTTTTGAAATTAAGGTTAGGATGTTTATGGGTGTTTGCTATTTAGGCTAATTTAGGGTTCTTATTGCTAAAATTAGTGGTTGCAAACACTAATTAACCTTTCCATGACTTGGGTCATTCTTGAGAAAGAGGATTTGAGTCTAGAAAACTAGCCTAACAAGGAATTAGGGCATCCTCAAGAGATTGGTAGTCCCAATCAATTGGGTTGAACCCAGAAATGGTAAAACCCTAATTGAGCCCTAATTAACGGGTTAAACCTCGAGAGAGTAATACCCTACTTGCTTCTCAATTGCTTGATTAATTGACACCCAATTGGCCTCGATAGAGGCAATTAGGGCAAAGCCACTCAAACTACCGAGAGGTATAGAGTGGGCACATTCGTGCATTGGTTATAGATGTATCCCTAATCAACATCCTTACATTAGAACATTGAAATCCATTAAGTATCCGCCTAGGTGAAAGTCTCGACCCTAGTGCATTTATCCTTACAAGAAAACAACATCAAAACAAATTAGTTAATCAATTAGCATTTAACAGTAGCTTAATACTTAATATAGTTCAAAACACCCTATCATGAGAAGTGCAATTAGAAACACGAGGCTCTACTAGTTCACATAGACACTCACTCCAATTGTTGACTCCCTGAGGATTCGATCCTGACCTATCGGGTAAAAGCTGCACCGACCCTTGTCTTCCTACTCCTATAGTAGTGAGGGTGAGAGCCGATCATGGATCCTGAGGGGTGCCTAACACCTTCCCCTTAGGATAATTTCAATCCCTTACCATGTCTCTGGTTGTCAAACTTAGTTTTAAATGAACCCCCAAATAGGTGCCCTAACGCACCTTAAAATCGTTAGGTGGTGACTCTTCGAAACATGTCAAACCCCTTTCCCAAAAGGAATGAGTAAAAAACCCTTGACCGACCCCAAAAGGAGTTTAAAAAAGGGGGCGCGACACTCATTGATTTAGTGAAGAGTTTGGAGAAAATCCTACTGTTAAGTAGGTCGTGATTTTTTCACTTTTTGATCCATGTGTTTTCCACGAAAAATTATTGTGTTCTTTAATTCCTGTATTTATTATTTCGCAAACTGTAGGAGTTGGAACACATAGAAGAACATGGTCCTTCTATAACTAGTGCACGCAAAAATTGGACAGCACACAAATTACCCCCCCCCCCTTCCCCCCTTTGTGTGGTATTGAAGATTAGAACATCAATTGGTATCAGAGCGGTTATCCTTCAAGAGGATAACACCTTAGGAAAAGATCAAGATGAGTGCACCACTTGGGAACTGGGAAGGACAACCAATTATTTGGCCTCCACTCTTCAATGACCAGTACTACTCCTGGTGGAAGAACAGGATGAAGGATCACTTAATTGGAGAAGACTATGAACTATGGGACATAGTCACTGACGGTCCTTTAGCCACCGTGAAGAAGACTGTTGAAGGAGTAGATGTGCCAAAGACTAGAGCTGACTGCACTGCTGAGTATTTGAGAAAGTGGGAGAAAAATACTAAGGCCAAGAAGTGGCTTATGTGGACTCAATCCATACGAGTATAGCAGAATTCAAAGTTGTACCACTTCCAAAGAAATTTGGGACACTTTTCAAGTGGCTCAGGAAGGAACACCTCAAGTGAAAAGGTCAAGAAGAACTCTACTATATTCTCAATATGAGAATTTCACCATGAAGGAAGGAGAGACCATCCAAGAGATGTATACAAGGTTCACTACACTGACCAATGAACTCAAGTCTCTTGGAAGGGTCATTATTGAATAAGACAAGGTTGAGAAAACTCTGACAAGGGTCTTGCCAGTCTCTTGGGAAAGCAAAATTACAGCCATTCAGGAATCTAAGAACATTGCAACTCTTAAGCTGGATGAGCTGATTGGAAATCTCACTGCATCTGAACTTAGAAGGCAGACTATAAAGATGGATGGTCCCAAGAAGGAAAAGAGTCTGACACTCAGAATCACTGAAGGAGCTGATATGGAGGAGGATGAAATGACCATGATCACAAAGGACTTCAAGAAGTACCTAATGAGAGCAAAGGGTCCTTCAAGAAGTGAAAGCTACAACAAACCACGGGTTCCTGAAAAACAAACCAATGAGGGGTGTTATAAGTGTGGCAAGACTGATCACCACATCAAAACCTGCCATCAATGGAAAATTGAATGGAAGAAGGAAAGAGTTGAACGGAGGAACAGGAAAAAGGAACAGGTTCAACCCAAGAAGAACAAAGGATCAACAAAGGCTATGGTTTCTGCCTGGGGAGAAAGCTCAGATGAAGATTCAGAGGATGAAGATGGATATGAAAAAGCACTTATGGAAATTGGAGAATCCGATGAGGAATCTGAGGTAAGTATAACTCATCTCAAAGACAAGATTAAATTTTTGTTTAAAGAAAGGCTATATGAGTTACTCCTGGATTTCATTGATGAATCTGAGGATCTAAATAATGAAAAGAAACAACTGTCTAAGGAGTGTGTGATTTTGAAAGCTAAGTGCAAAAATCTGGAACTTAGGGCTAGTGAAAGTGATAGTAAAAATACTAAGTTAAAGAACCAGGTTCATGAACTTGAAACCACTATCCTAGAGCTAAGATCTGAAAATCTAATACTGAAATTAGGAACATGTAAAAACAAAGTTTATCACACACAACTCACATTAGAAGAAACCTAGGAAAAATGAAAGACGAGTTGTACAAAAGAGATGAGCAGATAAGAGTCCTTAAGGAGGATCTAAGCAAGGTCAAGCATGAACTAGATAGAACTAGCAAATGGAACAGGTCCTCTGATGCTTTGACATGGCTATAGGAACATCATAATAGCAATAGAAGAGGACTTGGCTTTGGGAATCCGCTACCTAAGTGGGATCCTAAAAGCAAGTACCTCACTCTTCCTGAGAACAAGATTTTTACTCACTGTGGTAAGACTGGTCACTTTAAAAGTGAATGTAATGCAAAAGAAAAGGCCAGTCAAAAGAACAAAAGTTTTGTTTGAGGGAAGAATTGGCTACAAAGTTGGGATAAAAAGAATTTAATTCATCCTTTTGCTTATAGAAAGGGACCCAAACTAGTTTGGGTTCCTAAGATTAACCCCTGATTTTCTTTTGTAGATTCAAGTGAAAGGTAGTAGCCAAATATGGTACATGGATAGTGGCTGATCAAAACACATGACTGGCAACAAAGGCTGGTTCCTTTCACTTGAGGACCTCAAAGGAGGAAATGTCTCCTTTGGAAATGGAATGAAAGGTGAAATCATTGGGGTTGGTAAGGAACAAGATGATGAAGAAATTGGGCTGGTCAGAAACTCAGTCCAAACTGGAGCAACACTGGAGGAAGGAACAGGTGATGGAACAGGTGATGGAACAGGTTCATCCATCCCAGGCAACATGACAGGGGGAACTGAACAAACTAATTCCCAAACCTCACTGGAACATGTGTCTGATCATGTTCCACAGCAACAAGGCATTGAAGGAACTTGAAGGAGTAACCAGTTGGTTGTGAAACCATGCAGATATCTTTACAAAAGCACTGAGTAGGGAGAATTTTGAAAGGAACAGGTTACTATTAGGGATGATTAAGATCACCTGATTGAACCAGTTCAAAATGTAAATACATGGAAAAATAATTGGCTAGAAAAGTATGAAACTGGTGTAAATAATCAGATTAACAATTGCTCAGTCTCATACTGTAAAAAAGTTAACTCTTAGGCCATGTTTTGATATGACTCACTGATCACTAATGAAATTTTTTCTATCTTGCAAATTGAGGCTTGATCAAGAGGATTCTGAAATGATGAACCTGGTTCATCGTGCTGGTCCATCTGAAAGGCAAGGTATTTGTTCTGCACTCTGCACACTTTGAAATACTAATAATTAAATCATGAGCAGAACTCTGCCCAAACTCAAAATCTTTTCAAAACCTATCCAGTTGACTTTGAACCAGTTCCGTTTCAGCAAGAATCCTCACCAAATTAAAATACCTAGATCTAGGGAAGCCTTAACCATCAATTCAAAACTGAAAGTTCATTCAATCCATCCCCTCCCTCACAAAACAATTCCCGAATTTTCAATGACTCAGGTAACATCTGTCCCAAACCTTTCTTCTGAGGTCATCTCTGATGTTGTTGAAAACTTAAAAAATAGGTTCATATTGGTTGGGTTTGTGAAGGATGTGGAACTACCAGAGACGAGAATAAAAAGCGGTAAAAACAAAATTGAAAAAGAAAAGGAGATAGAGGGAGTAAGGAGTGAAGAGAGGTGAATAGGGAAAGAATTTGTAAAAATGACTATCTATGGTGCTGAGCGAGAAAAGGAGGAAGAAAGTAGCAAGAACGCAGGGGGAAGTGAATCAGGAGAAGTTGCTGAAGGGTTGGTAAATCTAGAAAAGCATACAGATGAACCTGGTTCATCTACTGAGGAAACCCTGGAGGATCTTCTGAAAAAGTTGGGTAAATAGTCACAATCCAAAGAAGAAAAGAACTCCTAAGACTCAAACGTCTGGAAGAGCAAGAGAAAGTAAGAAAATAAAAGGTGCTCCTTATGAGACTTCTAATATTTCTCTTCCAAGAGGAAGAACTACAAGGAGCAAGTTAAAGCAAAGTGGGGACGAGTTGAAGAGAGCTTTAGAGGAGAGTAAGAAGAAAAGAGTGAAAAAAGGAAAAGAAAAGGTAGTTGAGCCTATTAAGGCTGTTGAAGTGGATGAGATGAACACGGTCCATCAAAGTGAAAAAGTGGCAGAGGTAGAGGTTCAGACCCCTAAGCCCAAGAAAGTCAAGACTTCCTTAAAGAAGTCTTCATCTATTTCTAAGTCTGCTGAACCATCTATCTTGGCTAAATGAACCAGGTCTGCAGTTTTTCCAATCCTTAATTTCCTAGCTGCCTAAAACTTTCAGTGACCCAGATTCGGGATGTTTTCTTTTTGTTGCTCATATTTTAACTGTTTTTCATTTTGTGGATTGTGGCCGAATCTTATTCTCTCTATCAATGAAGATTGATACTTTTTGCTCTGATCTAGTATCTCTATTTCTATGATAGTTTGAATTCTTAGTTGATTATTGATGATTAATCCATGATTGCATATGCAGTTGCCCAAATGGCCATGAATAAGTGTTAAAAATCTGGGATTCACACAAATTTTTTTTGCAACTTTTCGATGATGCCAAAAGGGGGAAGATATGTTGTGCTCTGAACATGTGATATTTATAACCTAATGAACCTGGTTCTTTATGATAAATGTTTAATACTCCAATATGTGTCACTATTGGACTAAGCTGAAACAAGCCTGATGCACAAAGTTTGTCATCATCAAAAAGGGAGAATTTGTTGGCCCAAGAAAGGAAATAGTTTTGAAGATTGACAAAGGAACTCAGAGATGAACCAGGTCCATGAGATGCACATGCAGGACCTTTTAGGTCTTTTATTTCAAGATCAAATTCTTGCAAAAGAAGTATCCATCTTAACAATCTAGGTCTAGCATCTTTCTTTGCTAAGAGATATTTTAAAGCTGCATGATCAGTATAAATTGTAACTTTTGTTCCTATCAAATAGGAACGAAATTTGTCAAACGCAAATACTACTGCTAGTAGTTCCTTCTCAGCTGTGGAATAATTCTTTTGAGTTTCATTGAGTGTTCTACTAGCGTAGTAAATAGGCCTGAAAATCTTGTCTCTCTTTTGTCCCAATATTGCTCCAACTGCTAAATCACTTGCATCACACATTATTTCAAATGGTTCGCTCCAGTCAGGAGAAACAACAATTGGAGCATTAGTCAATTGTTTTTTGAGAATATCAAATGCTTTCCTGCAATTATCTGAAAATTCAAACTTCACCTCTTTCATCAGTAGATTAGTCAGAGGTTTTGAAATTTTCAAAAAATCTTTTATAAACCTTCTTAAAAAACCTGCATGCCCTAAGAAACTTCTAATGCCTTTAATAGTGGTAGGACGGGGTAATCCTTCTATAAGATCAATTTTAGCCTTATCAACTTCTATCCCTTTAGCAGAAATTTTATGTCCTAAAACAATTCCCTATGTTACCATGAAATGACATTTTTCCCAATTAAGAACTAAATTTGTCTCTTCACATCTTTTAAGCACCAAAGTTAAATGATAGAGACAATCTTCAAATGTATTACCAAAAAGTGTGAAATCATCCATAAATATTTCAAGAAACTTTTCAGTCATATCTGAGAAAATTGCCGACATGCAACGCTGAAATGTGGCAGGAGCATTGCATAGTCCAAATGGCATTCTTCGATAAGCATACGTACCTTGGGGGCATGTGAATGTGGTTTTCTCTTGATCTTCTGAAGAAATTGGTATTTGATTATACCTAGAATATCCATCAAGAAAACAGTAAAAAGCATGGCATGCAACTCTTTCAAGCATTTGATCAATAAAGGGAAAAGGAAAATTATCTTTCCTTGTGGCATCATTAAGTCGTCTATAATCAATACAGACTCTCCATCTCGTGACTGTTCTAGTAGGTATGAGTTCATTATTTTCATTTTTTATTACTGTCATACCTCCTTTCTTTGGTACTACTTGTACAGGACTTACCCAAGGACTATCAGATATTGGATAAATGATACCTGCTGCTAGAAGTTTCACCACTTCTTTCTTGACAACTTCCTGCATTGCTGGGTTAAGTCTCCTCTGGGGTTGGACTATTGGCTTATAATCATTCTCTATAAGAATCCTGTGCATACAAATAGTTGGACTAATTCCTTTGATGTCAGCTATAGTCCACCCTAAGGCTCTTTTATGTTTTCTCAAGACTCCAATCAGTTTGCTTTCCTGTTCTCTAGTCAAAGAAGATGAAATGATTACTGAAAATAATTCTGGTTCAAGAAACACATATTTTAAATGAGAAGGTAGATCTTTGAGTGCAATTTTTAATTGAACTCCTTCTTGTGAGACTTTCTCATTTTCTGACTCTTTTTCCAGTATTTCAGTTTTTTCTCTAATTATGGGGTTATCATCACTTATGGTATCTGACCTAGCCAAACATCTCTCCAATGAATCAGTAATTAACTGAGTATCTTTGTATTCATCTACAAGGTCATCTAGTAAGTCAATTTGAAAACAAGACGATGATGACTCATCTCCTGGAAATTTCATCATTTTATGCATGTCAAAAATTACTCTTTCCTCATCAACTCGCAATATTAATTGTCCTTGGTGAACATCAATAATTTCTCTTCCTGTTGCGAGAAATGGTCTACCTAAGATTAATGGTACCTCAGCATTTTCTTCCATTTCAAGCACTATAAAATCTACTGGGAATACAAATTTGTCAACTCTAACAAGGATATTTTCAATAATTCCTTTTGTTCTCTTAGTACTTTGATCAGCTAATTGAAGAGACACACCGGTATCTTTCATATCACCAAGTTCTAATTTCCTGAAAATTGAAAAGGGCATTAGATTTATTGAGGCACCTGAATCACATAACGTTTTTTCAAAGTGAGTACCTCCCACGGTACAAGGAATTGTAAAACTTCCTGGATCACCAAGTTTTTGTGGGAGCTTATTTTGAAGTATAGCACTGTATTTTTCAGTAAGCTTAACCACTGAAACTTCTTCCAATTTTCTTTTACTTGACAAAATTTCTTTGAGAAATTTAGCATATGAAGACATTTGCATCAAAGCATATGTGAAAGGTATATTAATGTAAAGTTGCTTCAAAATATCTATAAACTTTAAAAACTGTTTGTCAAGCTTTTCTCTTTTCATCTTTTGGGGAAAAGGGAGAGGTACAGAGTGAGGATTTGTTATCAATTCATTTTCTTGTACATTTTTTCCTTTATTCTTTTGTTCTTTTGGAAACTTAGATTCTATTTTATTCTCACCTTCATTTACCTTTTCCACTTCTTGTGGCTTTCCTTCTCTATCTGCATATGGATCATCAAGAGATTTTCCTGATCGTAGAGAGATGGCTTTGAGGTGTTCTTTTGGGTTTTTCTCAGTGTTGCTTGGTAGAGCACCTTGAATTTGTCCAGACATGAGGGTTGCTAATTGGCTTACCTGAATTTCCAAATTCTTGATAGCTGAATGTTGACTTTCAACCTTCTCGTCAGTAGCTTTAATGAATTTGTACATCATGTCTTCGAGGCTTTGTTGATGAGCTCTTTGAGGCTGCTGCTGGTATTGTTGAAAATTTTATTGCCCTCTATTTTGATTTTGAAAACCAGGTGGTCCCTGTACCTGTTGCTTTTGATTAAAAAATCTTTGAGGATTTTCAGCACCATTAGGATTACTCCATTGAAATCCTGGATGTTTTTGCGCCATGGGACTACCGAATGAGTAATTATTTCTATAACCAATCATATTTACCTGTTCCTCATTTTGTGTTGAAGCTTGACATTCATGATTCGGATGATTACCTTGACAAACATCACAATTCTCAAGTTGGGATGATGTGTGAGCACCTACCTGAAAGGCCTCAACTTTTTGTGTTAAGGTTGCAATTTGTTGTGTCAATGAAGTCAAAGCTTCAACTTGATTGACTCATGTTGCTTTCTTAACAATCATTCTGTCAGAGGGCCATTGAACAGCATTTTTTGAAATTTCATTAAGCAATTGCATTGCTTCTGCAGTAGTTTTTCCCATTATTGATCCTCTTGATGCTGCACCAATTACATTTCTAGCAGAGGGTTTAAGACCATGATAGAAAATATATAAAATATCAGGGTCTTGGATACTATGATGCGGATATTTTTTTAACATTGCTGCTAATCTTTCCCATGCCTGGTATACAGATTCAGTATCTGTCTGCATAAAATGATTGATCTCTTGCTTCATTTTGTTTGTTTTTGCAGGGGAAAATATTTATTAAGAATTTTTTGGGTCATTTGGTCCCATGTTGTAATGGAACCTCTTGGTAGACTTCGCAACCATGTTTTGGCCTCACCTTTTAATGAAAAAGGAAAAAGACGCAACCTGATAGCATCTGTTGTGACTCCATTATACCTGCAAGTTTCAACTAATTCAAGAAAATCAATTAAATGAGTGTGAGGATCTTCACTCGCATCACCAGTAAACTGACATGACTGTTGAATGGTTTGAATCAAGCCAGTGCGAATTTCAAAGTTGTTTGCTGCAATTGGTGGTCTCCTCACACTTGATTCTCCTTCAAAATGATCTGGCCTAGCATAATCTCTGAGTATTCTGTCACGTCGTGGAGCTATCTCATCAAACTGTTCTTCTACTTGATGTGGCGGGAGTTGGTTGTTGTTGTTAAGTTCTTCGTTCTCCATACAAGAAAAACAAAAAAACAGAAAATTCAAAATACAAGAAAAAGTATAAAAATATTTTTGAGGGGGTTTGCGCGGGGTGTGGGGGTAGGGGTGGGGTGGGTGGTGCAGAAAAATTTAAAAAACAGAAAATTAAAAGTACAAAAAAAAAATTTGGGGTGGGTGGGTAGGTGGGTTTTGCGCGAGTGGTGGGTGGGTGGGATAGAAAAACAAAAAAAACATAAAATTAAAAATACAAAAAAGTATTAAAAAAAATTTGAGAGGGTTTGCGCACGGTGGGGTTAGGGGGTATGGTGGGTGAGTGGGAGGTGCAGAAAAAAAAAGAAAAAAAATTATAAAATTGGGGAAACTAAGTAAATTTCTAGATAAGTTGGGTTAAGATCCCTTTGTTTTGGGTGAGTTTCATGGGTTGTATTTGGGCTGCTAAATGGGTCAGAATGGATCATAAAAAATAATGAGTTAATTTGGGCTCAGCCCAAATTGACCCATGAGCTAAAATGTTTTCAGCCCAACCCATTAATATCTGGGCGGGTTGGGCGGGTTAGATGGGTTTGGGCTCAAATTGCCGCCCCTACAAGTACCCACGTTCGACTTCTTTGCAACTACGTAAGCCATAATAGCGCGGCACGAGAAAATTATTTCAGATGCACGTTGAGCAAATGAGCATCAACACGAGGACATAAACTCTAATGCTTCATACTTGCGATATATATAGGACAAAGTGGAGGGTAAATGCAGCATCTCTCAAACACCCGTGAGGTCAAAATTTCAGGCACGACTCCTACAATTGTTGCAGTAATCGAGAAACCTGCTGCAGCAGCGACAAAAAATAGACTAGTAAATCCAATGATCATGTTTTTCATCACCCATGAATTGTTCGATGGGTTATTGGAGGAGATCAACAGAAGCTTCAGTATCTTCATGCAAAAGACTTTTGTCATCAAGAGTTGGCATTTGTAACGACTCGGCCGGTCGTGTTAGGAATTTAAGTCTCACTTCGGCGGCATAAGGTCTTGAACAGCTTCGTATGGTGATTTTGGACTTAGGCATGCGTCCAGAATTGGATTTGGAGGTCCGTAGGGTAATTTGGAATCTTTCGGCGAAAGTTGGAAAATTTGAAGTTTTGAAGGTTGAGAGGTTTGACCAAGAGTTGACTTTAGCGATATCGGGGTTGGAATGCGATTCCGAGAATTGGAACAGGTGTGTTATGTTATTTGGGACTTGCCTGCAAAATTTGACGTCATTCCGGGTTGATTTGATAGGTTTCGACGCGAGTTTAGAAGTTGAAATATTTGAAAGTTCATAAGTTCGATTCATGATGCGATTCATAGTTTCGACATTGTTTGATGTGATTTGAGACCTCGAGCGGGTCCGTGTTAGGGTATGGAGGAGGCCCCGGGTGTGTTTCGGATGATTTTCATAGTTTTGGTCAGGTCTGGTTTTGGTGTCTCGCACCTACGACATCTTGAAGCGCAGTTGCGGCTCCGCTTCTGCGTGAGCCTGGTCTCTTCTGCGATCGTTGAGGCCTCGGAGCTAGCTCGCTTCTGCGGATGTTAGCACGCAGGTGGGAAGGTAGCTTCTGCGGTTGAGTGATCGCATCTGCGAAGGAGTCCGCTTTTGTGCTCCTGTCATCGCTTCTGCGGCGCCGTTGTTGCGGCTATGATGTCCGCAGATGCGTACTTGGGCCTGGTAAGTTAAGTTCGCAGATCCGAACGTCTTCCCACAAATGCGATAACGCAGATGCGGTTATTTGTCCGCAGATGCGGAAGTCCTGGGCAGAGAGTTTATATTCGAGGGTTTTGCCATTTTCTCCATATTTTGAGTTTTAGACCTCGATTTTGGGAGCTTCTTTGTGGTTTTTCAATCAAACTGATTGGGTAAGTGTTCTTTACCTAAAATTTATTATATTCCATGATTTTATCTTTATTTATATCGATTAATTTGTATTTTGAGTTGAGGAAATTGAGATTTTTGAAGAAAACTTTCAAAATGAAAAATCATGATTTGAGGGACGAATTGGTATCGGAATTTGGTAATTTTAGTATGGTTGAACCCGTATCGTAATGGGTGTTCGGGTTTTATAAAATTTGTCGGGTTTCGAGGAGCGGGCCCGGGGTTGATTTTGATAAAGATCGGGGCTTTTATGATTCGGAATAGTTTCTTATGAGTTCTATTTGTGCTTTGAAATTATTTTTGTTAGATTTGAGCCGCCCGGAGGTCATTTCACCCGAGAACTTCATTTTAGAGTATCGCTCTGTCTTCTTTGAGGTAAGTATCTTGCCTAACCTTGTGTGGGGGAACTACCCCTTAGGATTTGAGTCTTCTATGCTAATTGTAGTCCGTGTACGCGAGGTGGCGAATACGTGATTGGACTTATTTATGGAAAATTGGCCGCTTAGGGTTCATAAGTCCTTGTATTTACTGAATCGTGACCAAATTTTCCTGTTAAAAAGAGGATCTCTCTTATTCTTCATCCTCAAGATATGCAGTTGTTTCGTTATGAATACGTTTCTTAATTATTAGTTTCACCTTTACCTGCTTTAATTATAATTAATTTCTTCATGATCCACTTTTATTGATTATTTGATTCATATGTTCCTTAACTAAAATTGTTATCTCTTCTATTGCCATGTTATCTTTCCCTAACTGATTATCTTTATTTGAAGTTATGGTTATCTCTTCTGTAATTGTTCATCCTTAATTGAGGTTATGGTTATCTTTCCGCTGCCTACCTTTAATTGAATTTGGTGTATCTCTTTCGTAATTGCCCAACCTTAAAAGATGTTTAGATATCCTATGTCTTAGTTGACTTTCCCTTATTTAGAATTATTTGACTCGTGTTAGTTTTCTTGTTGTTGAATTGTACATTGTGGGACCGTTATTACATATTATTTCCTTTTATATATGTTGAGTTGTTCTTATTACGCCTAGTATTATCTATTATGGTTGTTCCTTGCGAACTAGTTCTTTTGTTTCTTGTGATCGAAGGTTCTTGAGTTGATTTACTTGTCGTACTTTGTATCATTGTCATTGTTGCTATTGTACTTGTTGTGGTGATGCACGAGGTTTCTGCCGTGCAGTTGTTGTTATGGGGTTGCACGAGGTTTCTGTCGTGCTATTGTTACGATTGATATTTGCACATGCGGCGTGACAAGGCGGGCTATATATATGGATTGCGCATGTGGCAAGACAAGATAGAACATTATTATGCACGTGTGGCGAGACAAGACGGGCATTTACTTTACTATTGCACATCTGGCGAGACAAGGTGGGCTATGTCAGGGATTGATTTTGTGATGACTTGTGATGGCTTGGGGGCATTCTTTTTGTTGATATTTATGTAGTGGTACACTTACTTGTGTGGGCTTTATCTTGTTGAAAGTTGTGAAAAAATATTCTACGTGCTGTCCATTTCCTTTCCTATACGTACTAGTTGGCTTAAACTTGCACAAGCATAACGTAGTTAAGCACTCTTATCGGTTAAGAGGTTTTCTTGATATTGTTGAGTATGGATGCACACCCTTGTTTACTTGCCTTCTATGTGATAATGACTCTATCTGGCACGTGAGTCTCAGTGCAGTTATGAAGTATAATGAGGGCACAGGATGCCAACTGTTAAGGTTCAGGTATTGGGACCTGCAAGTTGTGAATAGTCTGAGGTTCGGTACCTCGTGGAGTTTATCGACTAAAACCTTATGTGAAAGTGGTTGTTTTTGTTGAGTTGTTACATGTTCTTTCTTTATCTGTGATTATAGGATTTAGGCGGTGTTTCCGTTCATTCTTCTATGTCATTATTATGGTGTTTCGTTGATAGTTGTTGTTTTCCTCCATACTAAAATTGCCGGATTATTTGCCATTTCGCGTAGACTTTATGTAGATATCATACTTTGTTGTTTCTATATTTATACTTGTTCAGGTTATTTAGTCCAGTAGGTGTCTTGACTGTACCTCGTCACTACTCCACTGAGGTTAGTCTTGATACTTGATGGGTACCGCCGTGGTTTACTCATACTACACTTCTACACATTCTTGTGGAGATCCAGGTATTTCGAAGTCGGTCGATCATTAGCTAGATGTGCGGATTGTTACTGTGTAGACTCAAGGTAAACCTGATGTTACGTTCGCATGCTCGGAGTCACCTTCTAATTTGTATTCACACTGTTTACTTGTACTACCGGTGTTGGGAATTGTAAATTTTATAAGATTTTCATAAAAAATTGTTAAATATGTTATTTAATTATTGTTGTTATTCAGTATATGCAAGGCTTACTTAGTCTCTAAGACTAGGTGCCAATACCCAACAAAGGGAAAATTGGATCGTGACAGCATTGAAAATTCCACTTATTTCATAAGTTGAGTTAAGTTAGGAGGAACTTTAGGGAGTCTTTTGATATTTCTGGGAGTGTATATGAATGAGACAAGAACTTCTCCTACTTTGGCTAAGGCAATGGAGAGATTGAAAAATGGAATTAGGTGAGCAAATCCAAACCAAGGTAGCCCTACTATATGAACATCATCCTTTCTCTTTTTCTTTTTTTTTCCTCTTTTAGCAAAATTCGTACATATACTCTCTCAATTACACTATTTATATGAAGGAGAAAGCCAAGAAGGATTAAAGAGATGAGGGAATATCAAGAAACAACGGAAACGGATTTTAATTTATTTGCAGCAAAATAGATTGCGTTACTTGCACATTCAGTCAGTTGATTTTAAATTAATCGAAGTTCGTTTGTGAGATTCAAACAGCAATCAGAGTTTTTTTATAAATACAAAACCACAATCAGATTCATTGGTGATTGAACTGGCTTGCCAGTTGCCAGCAAATAACGGGGAACAGAAGCCGTCTCTATCCCTCTTTTTCAATCTCCTGCATTTGACATATGTCCTAGTGTTAGATGCACTCGGTTGAAGTCCTGACATAAT
Organism: Nicotiana undulata; assembly: GCA_005239495.1. Lineage (NCBI taxonomy): Eukaryota > Viridiplantae > Streptophyta > Magnoliopsida > Solanales > Solanaceae > Nicotiana > Nicotiana undulata. Next base: position 31,203 of record ML267670.1, read on the forward strand.
GCCCTTGAAAACAAGATTTTAGATTCATGTGATGAGAAAACAAGTTAGTTGTAGCATTTAAGTGTACTAGTTTTAGAATACGCGCTATGTTAATTAGTATGAAATTATAAAACTTCCGATAAATATTATTTAACTATGCATGCATAACATGATGTGCTATTATTAAGTGTCATATCGAAGGTATCTTTAATTGGATTTATATTGAATTAAACCTCTATATGCATGAAAAACGATCTGTTTAAACGAGTCAATGCGACAATATGCCATTATGTGGCAATGACATATGTCAAAGTCGAGAGAAAAAAAAGTGGGATAGAGATGGCATTTGTTCCCCGTTCACTGCTGGCGATTGGCAAGTCTCGGTTCCTTCACCTGTATATTTTGTTACCACTACTTGGTTTGGAAAAATTAACTCGAATAGCCGCTTACCCCATTACTTAAATTATATATATGGCTAGAAAAAGTAAACAATTAATATGGCCGGCTATCTGCGTAAAAATCCCGTTTGAATATCCCAAACAACTAGTGATTGAATCTGCACGCAACGCAACCTTTTTTATTCATGCATGGGAATTACTAGGTTAATTTCTTGGTATTCCCACACTCTTGAAAGCAATATGATCCAACAGAAAATTAAACTTCTAAGGAAAATACGCTATTAACATATATATATATATATATATATATATATAAGGGCTGTATCCTTATCTTTCTCATTCACACAAATAGGGGAATTTAAGAGAGTTAATAACTAGCAACAAAAATGAGTAAGAGTGATGTTCATGTAGTAATGCTACCATGGTCTGCATTTGGTCACCTTATTCCATTTTTCAATCTCTCCATATCCTTAGCCAAAGTAGGAGGAATTCATGTCTCATTCATATCCACTCCCAGAAATATCAAAAGACTCCCTAAAGTTCCTCCTAACTTAACACACCTTGTAAAATTAGTAGAATTTCCATTGCCAACTCTTGACGACAAGAGTCTTTTGCCTGAAGATGCTGAAGCTACTGCTGATCTTCCTAATTATTTAGAACAACTCCAGTACTTGAAAGCAGCTTATGATCTTCTCCAAGAACCAATCGAACAGTTCATTGTAGATAAAAAACCTGATTGGATTATCGTCGATTTCGCCCAATATTGGATAGTTGAGTTTGCTGAAACTTATGACATTCCTTTAATTTACTTTAGTATTTTTCCTGCTGCTGCAGTAGGTTTTTCAATTGCTGCATCAGCTACGGATAAGTCGGTGCTTGAAAGTTTCACCTCACCGGCGTCTGAGATGCTGCAAGTTCCGTCGTCGACTTTGTGTTACAGGAGGTATGAAGCATTAGAGATTATGTCCTCATGTTTTGAAGAAGATGCCTCAGGGGTGTCATATGCTCAACGTGGAGCCGATATAATATTTGCATGTCAAGCCATGGCTATACGAGGTTGCAAAGAATTTGATGGTGAGTACTTGGATGCGGTACATAAAGTCATTGACAAGCCTGCTATTCCAGTTGGATTATTACCACCCGCTGAAACATCAAGAAACTGCAGCTTCAATTACGAAGATGATGATCAGTCAATGTTCAAATGGCTCGATCAACAGAAAGCCATGTCAGTTTTATTCGTTGGGTTTGGAAGCGAAATGGAACCGAGTAAAGAGCAAGTGGATGAAATAGCATATGGGCTTGAGCTCTCTGGGCTACCATTCATATGGATACTACAGAAGAGTAGTTGGATGATTAATTCAGATCCTTTGCCTACAACTTTCGGGGAGAAAGGGGTGGTGCATATTGGATGGGCCCCACAAAAGGAGATTTTAGAACATCCTTGTATTGGGTTTACTCTAAATCATGGAGGGTGGGGTTCAGTTGCAGAAAGTCTGCAACATGGTCATGTTCTTGTTCTTCTGCCATTAATGTATGATCAAGGTCTAAATGCAAGAATGTTAGTAGAAAAAGGACTGGGAGTTGAAGTGGAGAGAAATGAAGAAGATGGTTCATTTACTAGAAATGACATATGTAACGCGTTGACATACGCCATGGTTTCTACAGAAAGTGAAGAGCTTAGGGCAAGAACAACAAAAGCTACTGCTATTTTTGGAGATCGGAAATTGCATGATTCTTACATTGCTAACTTTGTTGAGTATCTGAAAACTGATAGGAATAAGTGTGTGCCTTAAAAATCATTAGTTTTTAGTACTCCAGGCAATTAATTAAATCATGTTTAGTCTGCTTCTTTTTCCATTTTCCATGTAATGTACTTGTTTCCTCTCGGTTGATTGATGATGTTTACTACTACACTATGAGGTTAGTACTCATTGGACAAGCGGTACACTGAACCCGACCCAATCATGAGAAAAAAGTTCTTGCAACTACAAAAATTACAACCACTAGACGCTTTGTTAGTTTACTTTTTATATAACTTCAATTCAATAATAAAGAAAAAAGGTTTAAAAGGCTGAAGAAGCATATCAGTTATTAGAAAGCATGTTTCCTTTAATTACAGTAATCATAATCAAACATCAGAAAATAACTTTATCAACGAAAATATTTTTTTTCGTACTAAACATACCCAAAGTGTCGCTCTATTTGTAGCTAACTAGATATAGCTGGTAAGATATCCTGTAAATATCATCCAACAATAGAAATGTATAAGACTTTGGAGTTCTTATGTTGCTATAACCTGCCAAAGCAGAATTGCAGAGAAAATACTTGTTGGAGTGTTTGGATTTTTTTTTTAATTTATTCATTTTTTTATGGAGAATTTCTTTCAGATGAGCCCACGAGATTGAACTAGAGTGGTTATCTTACTAACTACTGCCTAACTGAAACGACCAAATACAAACTACTTTTGACTTTCTTCCCCCAATTTTGCGACTTAAAAATGCTATAGTTATGCTTAGCTTTTACGGGTGTGAATGTTTTTCAATTTTTTCATGTTTGGTTGGCTCAAATATTTTGGAAAATATTTTTTTTATCAACTCATTTTCTTCCAATTGGAGGAAAATGTTTTCCCTGTTAACAGAAGGAAAAACATTTTCCAAAACTCCTTCTCAAACTTCTCCACCCTATTCTTTACCCTCACCAACTCACCTCACACCCACCCACCTAAACCCACCCCATGCCCTCTCTCCAGAAAGGTTTTTTTTCCTCACCCCCACCCCGCAAAAAAAAAAAAATTACTTTTTTTGTAATTTTCAAAAAAAAAATTCTGCACCCCACCCCCCGGCTGCCCCCAACCACTCATCCCCGGGAAAAAATATTTTTTTAAATATATTTTCAGTTTTACTTTTTTCATCTTTCAGTTTACAAGTTCAAAATTGTACAAGTTCCAAAAGTTATGAGTTCGGAGGTTTACAGGTTTAGAAATTATAAAGTTTACGCGTTCGAAATTTCGCGGTTTCGAAAGTTTATGAAATTTGTGGGTTCGGAAGGTTGTTGGTTCGAAAGTTTATGGCTTCATATTTTTTATATCAAAATTATTTATGAATACTCTTGAGAAAATATTTTCCTTAATTTGCGTACCAAACATCAAAAAATGAATAAGATTACTACTTGTTTTCCAAGGGAAAACATTTTCCTTATACCAAACACACCCTACATCCATCTAACTTTTCAACAGACATGAAAATGTAATCCGTATATACCTAACATGGTGGAAAATTATATATCTTGCTTTTATAGTTTCTTGTGTCATGTCATGATTCATCATATTTTAGTTGATATGTTTCTAATAGAATCTATATCCTACGTAAGTGTTGGTATGGTAAAACTTTACCAGCACCTATTCTAGTTTCGAACTTTGCCTATATATACCACTTGTTTGTATTTGTAGTTAAAAAAAAAAACCAACTCCTTGCACCATATTCAAGCTAAGTAATAGAGTGGTTGTGTAGAGCTCAAGTGAACTACCAAAACACTTACTTCACTCCTTTCTTCCATGGTAAAGTGGAGATTAATTGTAATTCATCTTACCTTTTACACCAAATTCTGGCTCTAAAAAAGCAATTCTTCACCTTCAAAATGTTCTCATGTGTGATTGTCCTAGAAAATGTTCATGCAAAGACCAATTCTGAGTCCAGACTCTAGAAATATGCCATAATAACTGTGTTTAAATTTAAGGGGTTTCCTAAAATATGTGAAAATTCATACCTTACTTTACTTTTTAATTTTTTAATAACCCGAATGGCGAATACCTACTAACTCTCACCATTACAGGTCCGACTAACTTAGTCAACCAATGCTTTGCCATTTTTGTCTCTGCTGAGATTCGAAATCATATCTTGCTTTATTATATTCTTGCAGATGGTAAAGACAGATTGGTTGTTGTTAGTCCTTGTGGCACTGGTGTTTTCAAGTATAGAAAGAGCTGAGGGAAGAAAGACAAGAATTCTTGAAGGGTCCTCTTATGAGTTAGCATACTCAGCAATAAACTGCAGAAAGCACAGTGCATCTATAAAAGATTTTGGAGGAGTAGGAGATGGAAAAACACTCAACACAAAGGCATTTCAGAAAGCAGTGAATCAACTGAGCCAATATGCACTAGATGGTGGAGCTCAGCTAGTTATCCCTGCTGGTCAGTGGCTCACTGGTAGTTTCAATCTTACTAGCCATTTCACTCTTTTTCTTCACAAGGATGCTGTTCTTCTTGCATCTCAGGTACTACTAGAATTTTCAATTCTTCTTCACTTTCTTTTACTAATCTTTACTAGAGTTCCATGAAATAGTTAGTAGAAGATATAACACAATATGTATGTCAATTTTGATCTATTTCTTGCATTAGAATTTCAAAGTTCTCAACTACACAAGAAACTTTGTTGTGAAGAAGAAAAGGTAAATATTAAAGAGCCTCGGCAGTACACTATGCTCTCTCTCCATCCCTACTCTAACAAAAGAACTAAAGGCACATATCGAAGATAGGTCGCCAAACCACAACCGAGTGTTTCACCCTTTGAAGCGCCAGTCGATAGGGCGGCCGAGTCAAAAAAGAGTTGACAAACTCAAAGTTCATGTTCATGGTTGTTAATAAGAGTGTCATTTAATTGGATCAGGAGATAAACCAGTGGCCTCTGATAGACCCCTTACCATCCTATGGTCATGGGAGGGATGCACCAGGAGGCAGGTATATCAGTCTCATTTTTGGAACTAACCTCACAGATGTCATCATCACAGGTAACTAAAGTCTTACTATATCCACATTAAAGATGATAAATTTATGTTCTATCTTTCAACATTTTAAAAAGAGACTTGTCTTTTCTTCATGATTAGGTGAGAATGGGACAATAGATGGGCAGGGTGCTGTCTGGTGGCAACAATTTCACAGGAAAAAGCTAAAATACACAAGACCTTACTTGATTGAACTCATGCATTCTAATAAAATTCAGATATCAAATCTAACCCTAGTCAACTCCCCTTCTTGGAATATCCATCCCGTTTATAGCAGGTGAATTTATCAGCCAAATCTAATTTATTCAACATATTGATTATTTACTTCTTTAAACTTTATCAGTATCTCATGCGTCCGAAATTTCAGCAATATCATTATCCAAGGCCTCACTATTTTAGCACCTGTAACATCCCCAAACACTGATGGAATTGACCCAGGTCTTTTTTTTTTCATTTTCTAAAAGCGTTTTAATAAAATAAGTCTAGGAAACTCATCTAATCAATTCGTCTTGTTTGTCAAAAATTTCAGATTCTTGCACAAATACAAGACTAGAGGATAACTACATTGTATCTGGGGATGACTGTGTAGCAGTCAAAAGTGGCTGGGATGAATATGGTATAAAATATGGAATGCCAACAAGTCATCTGATCATCAGACGTCTCACTTGCATTTCACCTTACAGTGCAGCAATAGCATTAGGAAGTGAAATGTCAGGTGGAATTCAAGATGTGAGAGTTCAAGACATTATAGCCATCAACACAGAATCAGCAGTAAGGATGAAGACAGCCGTGGGACGAGGCGGCTTCATCAAAGATGTATATGTCAAGGGGATGAAACTGCACACCATGAAATGGGTATTTTGGATGACAGGTAACTATGGTTCACACGCTGACAGTCACTGGGATCCTAAAGCCTTACCAGAGATAAAAGGGATCAATTACCGGGATGTGGTGGCTGAGAACGTGTCAATGGCCGCCCAGCTAGAGGGATTGTCCGGGGATCCTTTCACTGGAATCTGCATGTCCAATGTGACAATTGGTTTAGCAAAGAAGGCCAAGAAATATCCATGGACTTGCACTAATATTGAAGGAATTAGCAGCAGTGTGCAACCTCCACCTTGTCAGTTGCTAGCTGATCAGGGCCCAAAGAAGAGTAGGAGGATGTGTGATTTTCCTACAGAACGCTTACCTATAGATAACATAGAGATGCGAAGATGTTCTTATAGGTTGAATTACTGATAAGCTTTCCTTACATGTACCAGTTTTATAATAGTGTACTATCAGTACTTTTCATGGCTACTTATAGAATTCCCACTCAATTTTATGCTACAAATACAAGGATTTCATGTTACGCTATGAGAAGCAAAACTATGGTTCCACCCTTCAACAATTTAACACATCTAAGAGAGAAACCATAAGCACATGGCACCAGGCAGAAATTGTTATCGACACATGCAAGATAGCAAATTCTCACTTTAGCTGAGAAAGAACAATGAGCCAATCAAGAAAACTAGGTGCTTGTTTATAGGCATACAGATCTACAATCACACAGGGCATCCAAACTAAAAAATACATACATCTACCGTCAAACTACTTGAAAGCAATAGGTCAAATTTTCAGGATAACAGGCTGTAATCACTCAGGATTTCCTAGTCCTACCACTCAGAGAAGAATCTGGTGTCAAGATGGAATTGGTACTTGGAAATGTTCTGACCACGGACTTCCATTAAGTTTGGTTTTAGCTCCTTTGTACAGCATTGATCACTTTGAAAGATTAATAGAACAAATCTAACATAAGCTAATATCAGAGCTGTGAACTCACCTCCACTGCATTTGTTATATTTTTACTGGGAATTACAAAGTTTGATACAGTATTCTACAAAGTTACGTCACCAAACTCTTAACTGCATAAATTGTAAAACAGCGTCTCTCTCAGTGAGTTGGATCTGGATTAAATTTCATGGATTCCCTCCAGATGAGTTCCTTGATATTGTCTTCAGTAAAAGATGGCTGCTCAAAGTCAAAACTGAAAGGTTTAGGACAAATGGGCTCCTCATTGATATCATGAAGAGGCGCCAAGTAGGGGTGGCAGAGCGCTTGATCAACTGCAAAAGATCATAAAGAGGATTAGCAATTGGCAAAATCAGTTTCAGCATAAAACTTAGTGGGCGTTTGGACATAAGAATTGTAAAATTCCATAAAAAGGTGGAAAAAAAATTTGAAATTTAGAGTTGTGTTTGGACATGAACATAATTTTGGGTTGTTTTTGAAGTTTTGTGAGTGATTTGAGTGAAATTTTTGAAAAAGAGCTTTTTTGGAGTTTTTCAAATTTTTCGAAAATTTCCAAAATGCATCTTCAAGTGAAAATTGGAAATTTTATGAACAAACGCCGCTTTCGGAAAAAAAGGGAAAAAATTCTTATGTCCAAACAGGCTCTTAGTTTCTAAATATAGAATTATGAGTTAGAATTGACTCAAAGAAAGTTCTAATGAATTATCTTTACCTGTAACACGCCTGCTTGGATCAAAGACAAGCATTTTTTCAAGCAAATCAACAGCTCCAGGAGATGAATTGGGGAATCTAGCAGCAAATTGTTGTCTTGGATACTGGGGGAGCTGTCGAACATATCTCCGAGCATTATCACTCCGGAGAAATCCAAGACTGGCATCATCAGGTGATCCTATGAGCTATTTTAAACAAGTAAAGGGACCATATCAGGATTGAACTGACTAAATTACCAAAAGTGAACCTCTTTTTGTGCAAATTAACAACTAAGTAAACAGGTATTTGAAGAAATGTCTAAGCAAACTACACTTGAATAGGCCACAGATCATGTTAAAGCATTATAGAGAGCAGTTATTATTCATCATTGCTGATTTAAACTTATGGAATCTGTCAGGATAGAGATTGAAGGTAGACAAGCACACATAATGCATATTTACCTCTGTGATAAGTCTCAACTGGTGAACATAGTCCTTGCCGGGAAAGAGAGGTTGTCTTGTCATCATCTCCCCCAGTATGCAACCTACTGACCAGATATCAATTGCTGCTGTATATTCTGAACAATTTAGGAGCAACTCCGGTGCCCGATACCACCGCGTTACGACATACTCCGTCATGAAATCTGTCTCGGATGTTGTCCTTGCAAGCCCAAAATCTCCAACTTTAAGGTCACAATTCGCATTGAGAAGCAAATTGCTAGGTTTTAGATCACGATGCAGGACGTTGGCAGAGTGAATGTACTTAAGTCCTCGTAATATTTGGTATAGGAAATACTACAAAAAAGCAACAAGAAGAAGGCCACTCATGTTCAGGAAGTACGCAATATGGAAAACGTAGATATATCCTAAACAAATAGACCTCTTTAAGGCAATATAGGCATGCACAATTGTTGTAGTAAATTGAGACCAGATTACAGATCTGGACAAGCACAGTTATCCGGATAACTAAGTTGACATATGACTGTTCATCCTGTCATGTTTAGGGAACAAAAGTTTCTAACCTTTTTTTTATCGGTTAATAACAGCAAAAAACCTTCTGACTTCTGCACATTCAATTCTGAATAATCACAAAATTGTTTAACCTTTTCTTCACAACTTGGCCTTACAGTGGATTTTTTTGCAATATCATACAAAGCAGTGTTCTATAAGCCTGATGTGTGAACAAGTGTAGTTTTTGGCATGGACAAGTTTCACATTGAGTGTCATGTGGATGCAGTGAATATCACTACCTAAGTGGAGTCTATATACTATTAGTTTACTGCATGTAGGCTTGCCAAGTAAAAACAATATAACAATTCATTTACTTCCGAAAAGTTGCCTTCCACCTTCTTCAGATTATCAAGCAAACAACTCTCTTCTTTTACATCCTATACTAGAACAGAATGATACCATAGATTTTCTTAAGATTGAAACCCCTGACACGAAATAGATATTTGGACAATCCTTGTTAACTTTTTCTTTTCTTGAGCTGGCAATTAAGTTGGACTATCCTTATTACTTGGGGATCTAATATAACAGCGTATATATCAAGCGAGAGACAAGCTATCCAGAGATTAGTAATGCAGGTAGCTTGTTGTTGGATGTTTGGCTTGATATGCTACAAGTTAGTATACAATGTTTTAATTTAAAATGTGTTTACATTTTAAGAAAAATAAGTGTTTATTTACTATTACCCGCTTTCTTATTTCAAACATTGTATTAATAATGCTAAAATGTGGATATGAAACTTAACTCAACCAATAGACCCTTTATGTAATATGATTCTTACTTGTAATCAAAATCTCCAAATACTACTGTTTTAAAAAAAAAATGATTGTTTACTACTCTCCCTAAAATTACATTCATGTTGACTTTCAAACTTCTACATGATAGACTTTTCCAAGCAGTTTATTATTTTTGGCATTTCTTCCGAAAATGTTTGAATTTCTGTCCTAAAGTAGCTGTGACCAAAGCCTAATTTGACCTTTGCAGATCAAAAGTGTGCAAAAATTTTGAGACAGAGAGTGATATGGAGGGATAGTACAAAGTGCAGAATCTCAAAAATAACATTTGTCATCCTACCACATTTTTAAACTGGACTCTTTGGTCCGGAATTTTGAACTTAGTTGTTTAATTCAGGGAAAAATCTTAGAAACGGGGGGACATAAATTACAAAAAATAAACAATTTTAAATGACCAAGTCAGCAGGAGTGATTATTGAATGTAATGGATATAAGAAACAGCAAAAGCAAGGCCAAATAGTACCATCTTTGTAACCCAAAGATCACCTTATGTTCAAGTCTTTGATGCCATAACAATCCAGAAACCAATTATACCAGCTACATGGGGATTCATTATGTTAAAGGAAATTACATACGGGTCACCTATTCCTTGTTGATTGGTTGAGTAATGGTTTCTCATCTTTACTTGAACATCATACTTGACCAGGTGTCCCTTTGCTTTAAACTTTATTAAATGACATAAAATGGAGTCATCAGTAAACCATAAGAAAGTCTAGCTTACCCGACAGTGATCATCAGTCAACTGTTGGTTGGAACGAATTATCTGATGAAGATCAGTGTCCATCAATTCATAAACAATGTAGACATCATTGAAATTCTCAGTTTGTGGAGGCCTTATAATATCTTTAATGGCAATCACCTGTCGTAATTATAAAAGGTAAAATGCTATCATTCTGAAAGAACTGATACGTCAAATCATTATTCCCAAGACAAGAAAAGAATATGAATGCCAGCAATACACGAATAACTCCATAAATAAAATTCTCTTGAAGGAGATAGAAAAATAACTAACATAAGAGATATGACAAATGCACTAAGTGAAAGAAGAAAAGAGTTTATGAAATAAACTATTCTTGAAAGAAGATATGTAAGGAGGGCATAGGCTATTTGAGCACCTTAAGAGTAAGGTATTAGTTAACCATAAATGCACATACCTTACCTTATCAAAAGAAAAAGTTACCATAAATGCACATGCTTCTAATTTCTTAACAGCAGAGTCTATGCGTAGGAGTCAACAGCTCACCTTGCTCTTAGTCATGGTTTTTTGTTATATAAGGTGAGAAATTTCATTTAAACTGTACCAAGAAGGAGCAAATATGTACAGCCAAAAATTCATCCTCACTCTCTTTAAGTTTGCAGGGAGTGCATGAAATCAGTAATAGAGTTTACATCAAAATCAAAAGACAGTTTACACCAGGAACTCTTGCCAAAGGGTTAACCATTACTATGGAATTCTGAAAGAACTATTTACCTAAAACTGTACTCTTAGGCATTTCTCCTATTCTTTTTACAGCTAACTATCTATAAAAAGTAATGGCCCGCGAGACATCTTCCCTTCCTTTACCTCTCGGCTTCAACTGAGGCAGGAGGAGGTAGAGATAGGATCAAGCATGCTTCACTTTTTTTTCAGTGAAAGCAGGCTTCAATTTTATCGCCTACATTGCCGAAACTCATGGAAAAGTTTCTTCCCTCTAAAAATCAATTTCTACCATCAAGAAAAGCTCTACCATTTAAAAATCTGATTTCCATGGTGTTCCTTCTTCTATCAATTTCTTTTCTCGAAATTATACAGGCAAGGTATCTAAAAGTTCAAACAAAAAGGGGTATCCAAAAGGTGAATACAACTACTATCATCACCAATTCTTACTGGTGTCATCACCTTTTGGTAATAAGTGGTATACATAATTATTTCAGCAAAGTAAAGATAATAGCTCTGGACGCCTCAAATCTCTCTCAGATCTCCGGTTCATAACCCTGTCTTCTGCCTACTCTAGTTACTTGTGATGCAGTTCACAACCATTCCATCTACCCACCCTCCCCGAAGAAATAGAAAGGAAGGGGAAACAACAGCTCATTATGTCTGGTAACAACAAAGCAGCAAAGAAAACAAAAAGATATTTACAAGGATTGCTCCTTATAGATGGCTAGGGAAAAAGCAATGTTGTCTCCTATAAACTGCAACGACAAGAGACTACTAAGTTATATGTTGCTATACTGAATAGCGAACAAAAAAAGACCAGCACAATAACAGATAAGTCAGTTTTCATGCAAGTAAATGTGCAAGCTAACACGACAAAGTAATGGATCAATCTGAGGAGTGGGGTCAATCTTTGAATTTGTGAAGTAATGTCAATACTCACATTGTCATGATCCATGTGACGAAGAAGCTTTATCTCTCGTAGTGTCCTTTTCGCATCAATTCTATTATCAAATGCATTGCCAATCTTCTTAATAGCTACTTCCTCACGTGTTTCAGAGTTCATAGCGGCACTGAAGGAAAATAAAAAAATCACATTTTTCCTTCACATAGTAAATAAACAGAGGAAAGAAGTTAAATAGAGGACAAGGACAACATATAAGATCCTAAGAAAAGCAGAAGGCAAAAACTTCTCTTTTCTCTTGCCGAGACTCCACTTACTAACACAAGATAGATATTTAAGAGTAAGGTGTTCATGGAGGGAAACTACTACTAGTTGGACCCCAAAAAAATCAAGCTATTGTGTGATAACTTTTTCTCGGGAATATTAGAGAATGATCTAAAGGGTCAACTGGATATAGTTGTGACATAATGAAACTGAGAGTGAAAGTAAGAAATAGATACATGAAAGCCATTTCCGTATATGACAGTAAGGAAGAAACAGGGGGAAACCATAATTGCCAATCTTCAGCAGCAAAAAGCTCTAAGTTTTAAAAACCCTGACTCATTATAAGACACCTAGTGGCCTCTTTGTATCACGAAATGACCAACTTAAGAAAAGTTCATCAGGGTTCAGAATATCTCCGCTCCGCCACTCTTCTTAACACAAACATAGTAACTTCCCAAGCCACGTGCCCATCGTCCCAAGACCAAATTACAGTTTTCCATTTTACTTAAGGTTCAAGCCAATTCTTGCATTAACACCTTTAAATTTTTTGTATTCTTCCAAAAATTCTAGCTTAGTACAAGTCAATATGAGACCTATAAGATTCAACAGTGCCACAGCTATTCAGTTGGAATGGACCTCAAGAGAAAACACATAACTAAACACTTAGCAAACACAACCTAGGAAACTCATCAAAGGCACTTTTCTTGATAGTTCACAAACTTCCACATTAGACCAATTTAAAGAAATTTGAAACCAAAAGATACCCAGAAACACACAATCTTTCTTTTAATCACAATGGTAACCGGGGCCAACATGCACGCATATCAATTAACAAGACCTTTGACAGATAACTTGTATAGGTCAATATCCACTCAAGGGCAAGCTTAGTCTAAACCAGGCAGTAATACACTTAACCCATAAACTATTACAAAAATAAAAGAAGAATTAATTCAAAGAAAAGAGCTTGAAGTTCAAAAATTATTCATACCAAACGATGCCATAAGCTCCACGACCAACCGGCCTAAGGGGAACATACTTTTTGGAAACTTCAAAGAGATTACCATACACATTATACTGCACATAACGACCCCCATGTGTTGGAACTCCTTTGAAATTACTTTGTACACCTTGATCACCTGAACTTGCCTCCATAGGAAATCAACTCAACAAAAAATTTAGAAAATTCTTTTTTTTTCCTTCGAAAAAATGAAATATTGGGCAAAATCCAGTTCAAAGACAATTTTTAATGGGCCTGTTAGTGTCGGTAGCCTTTCAAGAAGAAGATGTGAAGAGCTCTTTTGACATTTCTTTGAGTGGGGTGACCTTCTTTCTTGTTTTTCTTTTGTTTTTTTCCTTTTCTTTTACTTTCCTTTCTCTTTCCTAAAATTTATCAAATTTTCCAGAGAAAATTTTGGGGAAGGACGTGTGTGAACTTTTGAACTGGACTATTTTGTTGTTTTCCCTTTACCGTCCAGGAAATTGACTTTTCTTCGAATGATGGTTTTCTTTTCTTTTCTTTTCTTTTCTCTACCCTTTCCTTTCTGTGTGGAATAGTCTTCCCAAAATTTTCACCATACAACTTTTACATTAGATTTTTCCAACACTTTAAGTGCGCGTTTGGACATAGAATTATAAAATTCCAAAACAACAACAACAACGACATAGTGAGATCTAACAAGTGTAATCTGGGAAGGATAGTAGTGTGTACGCATACCTTACTTCTACCTTGATGGGGGTAGAGAGGTTGTTTGCGATAGACCATCGGCTCAAGAAGACGAAAAGAGTCAATACATCAGTACCATCAACAAAAAACCATAGAAATAATAACAACATCACAAGGGCCAGTAAATAAGATATGACACTATGTAACGGAAGAGTAGCGTAAATACAACATTGACCTCTAGTAGTCTAAGACCAAATCCTATCCGCCTAGCCTCACACTGGTAGACTAAATACGCTCAACTACCTCCTAACCTACAACTTTAATGCTCGTCATCCACAACTTCCTATCGAGTGCCATGTCCTCGGAGATCTGAAGCCTCGTCATATCCCGCCTGACCACATCTCTCCAATACTTCTTAGGCCGCCCTCTACCTCTCCTCGTACCCACCAACGCCAACCGCTCACACCTCCTTACCGGGGCATCCAAGCTTCTCCTCTGTACGTGCCCGAATTATCTGAGCCTCGCTTCCCGCATCTTGTTATCAATGGGAGTTATGCCCACCTTCTGCCAAATAACTTCGTTCCTAATCTTATCCATCCTAATCTGTCCGCACATCAATTCCAACATCCTCATTTCTGCTACTTTCATCTTATGGACATGTGAGTTCTTAACTGGCCACACTCAGCCCCTACAACAAGGTTGGTCTAACCATAACAACCGGGAAATGCTCAGAGTCGCCTCCCACTATCTTAACCCAAATCTTAGCTCCATCATACATGTCTTTAATCACCCTAATGTAAGCAACCGACACATCTTTAGCCTCTAAACATCTCTAAAGAACCGCTCTAGGAACCTTGTCATACGCTTTCTCCAGATCAATAAACACCATGTGCAGATCCTTTCTTTGTACTGTTCCACCAACCTCCTAATAAGGTGGATAGCTTCCATAGTAGAACAACCCGGCATAAAACCGAATTGGTTGTTTGACATTGTCATCTTCACCCTCGCTTCTACCACCCTCTCCCAAACTTTCATGGTATGACTTGATAATTTGATACTCATATAGTTGTTGCAACACTGGATGTCATATTTGTTCTTGTACAATGGAACCACCGTACTCCACCTCCACTCATCCGACATCTTCTTCATCCTGAAAATAACATTAAACAACTCAGTCAGTCACTCCAAACCTGCTCTACCTATACACCTCCAAAATTCTACCGGAATCTCATCAGGCCCGATAGCTCTGCCCCTGCTCATCTTACACATAGCCCGCACGACCTCCTCAACCTTGATGCTCCTACAATACCCAGAATCGCGGTGACTCTCGGAATGCCCAAATTCGCCTAGCACAATATCCTGATCCCCTACTTCATTAAGAAGTTTATGAAAGTAAGTCTGCCATCTCCGCTTAATCTGGGCCTCTCCCATCAATACTCTACCATCCTCGTCTTTGATGCACCTCCCTTGGTCCAAATTCCGAGCCTTTCTCTCTCTCTCTCTCTCGCCTTGGCCAGCTGGAATGATTTCTTCTCCCCGCCTTTGGCCCCTAGTTCCTCATACAAACGACTAAAATTCCAAACAAAAGTGGAAAAAAAATCAAGTAAAAATGGTATTTGAAAATTAGAGTTGTGTTTGGACATGAATATAATTTTGGGTTGCTTTTGATGTTTTGTGAATAATCTGAATGAAAATTTTGGAAAACAGTTTTTTAGAGTTTTTCAAAATTTTCAAAAAAATTCAAAATTCATCTTCAAGTGAAAATTAGAAATTTTATGGCCAAACACTGCATTCGAATTTATTTATAAAAAAAATCGGAAAAAAATGAAAACATTCTCACGTCCAAACGGGCTCTTAAACTTTCTTAGTAGCAGTTGGCCTTCACTATTTCAATACTAGACACTAATGGTCTTATGCCAGTTCTATTGTGGAAGTATGGCTAACGCCTCTAACGTGGTTACCTTATTTGCTATTCCCTCTGTTCATTTATGGTTGTTAATTTTTTATTTTGCACTCCCTTTAAAAAATATAAATTATGTATATTATAATTTAACTTATAATAATGATATTATTTCAAAAAAAATCAGAAAATGAGTAGTTAATGATAAGGATAAAGTAGGTAAAAAGATAGATTGTCTTTTTCTTAATTTGCTAATAAAAATAAAAATATATTTTCAATATAATAGACAAGTAACATTGAACCAATGGAGTAGTTAATCATTTTCATATTGAAATCAGCTAGTAATGTATTACTCGAGTTAGATGAAAAGCTTATAAGTAGACGGCTGCTTGTTAGGATCCCCGATATGTTTTACACAATGTGAATTTCAAACTTTTAGGACCCGTTTCGCCATGAGTTTGTCGTAAATTTTGTTCATATTTTGCTAAAATCTCAAATCTCAAAATTACCCCAATTGCTGATTTTGGGCTAAATTTTCAAAACTTGGATTTTATACATGTTTTTCCAAAATAAAGTTGAGAAATATGTTTTGAAAA
This sequence comes from Nicotiana undulata, assembly GCA_005239495.1. NCBI lineage: Eukaryota > Viridiplantae > Streptophyta > Magnoliopsida > Solanales > Solanaceae > Nicotiana > Nicotiana undulata. The sequence goes on from ML267670.1 coordinate 47,385, forward strand.
CGTATGTCCAAACACATTTTTACCTTCAAACCAAACTTCACCCAAATTAGATTTTTCAAAATAAATATGAAAATCTATGGTCAAACGCCAGCTTATATGCTCCTTGTAACTTCAATATACTCTCAAAAAAATTCCAAGAATTGATGTAAGAATGTTCTAGAAAAGATTAGCAGGAAAAATTGCCAGCGTAGGAGGATTATGGTCTACCTTTTATAACATTGACTTTTCAATGTATCAAATTGATCATTCCTCTCCAAGTATATATTTATATCGTGGCAGCTTGGAATTGGAATATTTTGAGTAATTACATACATATGGTTGGTTGTTCTACAGATTTTCTTTGAAGACTCTGATATTTTATTCTTGGAAACCACGAGCAGTTGGGGAAAAAAATGGTTTTTTATCCAGTCAAGTTGGCCATTGATAACTTATTTTGTTCGACTAGTGCAAGATAAATTTCGTTTCAGTATTTCATTATTCGAAAGACGAGAACACACTACTAACAAAAAACGTTAAAAGTCTAGTTTTTTATCGTGCTTTTAATCCATCCAATATAGTAGTACCAATTAATAGTAATAAACTGGAGGGATCTATCTTCATTAGGTGGGTGGGCACTGATAAATCACGAATTGGACTAGCCAGTGTATGACATTTGGTATTGCCAGCGGTTGGTGAGAGTTTTATTCCTACGACAAGTAAATATGGTACTCTGTCTCATTATTCAAAGGAATAAGTAAAATTACCCAAGCCACCTACCAAAAAACATATGTAAGAAAACAGAAGAGTTATCTCAACTCTCAAGTATTATCATCTCTGCCTTCGTCAGTGTATGGGTCAAAGAAATTCGACATTGTCACGAGCAACTTGCGAATCGAATTGAGTTGTCTGATCGAGGTCGAGCAGTGATCAATAAGATCGAGATCGAGCAGTGATCATCAACAAGGTCGAGGTCGAGCAGTAATCATCAACAAGGTCGAGGTCGAGCAGTGATCAACAACAAGGTCGAGGTCGAACAGTACATATAAAAGTAACGGCTAGTTTTGCTTTGGAACCTTCAAAGAGAATATTCTACTAAATATTCTCCCTAATTGTACTGTTTAGGGCTCCTTGGGATATCCCATATAAAAAATATGAGAGAAAAATGAAAGGGGGACTTCTGGAAAAGCAGACTCTCTCTCTAAAAAAAATACAAACACATTTCTCTAAAGAGATTAGATTATCGGTTATCTCACATCCTCCATCAGATCCTAAAAGGGTCCTAAGATTTTTGTATTTGTCTATCATTCATCCTTATCAAATGAAAGGATCTGCCTCACTCAAGATTGGGCGAATCTTCTTTTTTATTTACATTTTATTATCATTTAATGTTATTTAAAGCATAGTCTTTTTTCATACTATTAAATCCGACCATAATTACTGCAAGCATTTACACTCAACTATATTTTTGTATTCATGTTATTCATCTCAAATTTAAAATTAATTATCTTAACTAGAATTTACCTTTTATCTTCTTACTTAATTAGTTTAACAAATAGGCTTAAAACTTTTTGGTCAAACAGTTAGTATACACGGTTGTTAGCACTTGAAAAGTCAAACAGATTTCTCTTCGGGTTACGAATTTTTCGCACTCTCTCTAAATATATTTTTTAAGTAGTACATAGATTATGTAAATTTTTAATATATTAACTTTATTTCAACAAATTTTAAAGTGCCAAAATAAAAATTGAAGTCTAAGTTTGAAGAACCGTCTACGTATTTGGTCTAAGAATAGTGATGTAAATGGAGTTGGAAGTTAGTCAATTCCCCCGCTCTTTGCGCCATCTCTGACTATAATTTTTCTTCACGAATTGTACTTTACCTCTTTTCTTTTCCTTTGTTTTCTCGTCACCACGTTGGAATTAGCTGTCTTTAACGTCGGAAACACGTCTGTCCAACAACCCACTTGCATAATCAAAAGTCAGAAAATTTTCTCCATACCCCAATGTCCCTTCAACCTAAAAACATGGATCCACTGACAGCTTTAAGCCTTACCCAACATTATTTCAAGCTTAAACACACACAAAGAAATCAGATTTAGCTCCAGAAAACAAAAGATAGAGCAGAAAAGTTATAAATTGATCTGTTAGCTGGGATGACAACTTTATAGTGAACAATAAACCATTTTTATACATCATAGACATGGTATAAATGTACAGATATATATCCAACACCATATAACAAGTATTTAGCAACGACAAACAACCTTTATCACAACAATAACTATATATTGCACTTCTTAGCAGTACATCATATTTAACCAGAAAGCACAAAACTCCACATAACACGCACCCACAACCATGTGTATACACAAAAGACTCCCTTTTTCCTAAGATTCACTTCACCATTTGTTTTTGTACATTGTTGTTTGGTTGCACTGGTTTAATGACTGCACTACCAACTCTAAGATTACAAAGCAAAGCATCACGTCCGGTTAGAAGGATCTGAAAGAACTTATCCGTCTCCTTTGTTAGGAGATCTAGTCCTTCCGAAAGTTTTTCTGTCTTTTTAGTCAGATCTGAAGTTAAAAGTTCCAACTGTTGTGCGTCAATAGGGTCTATTCCATCCTGTATGACTGGGTATAACTTCTTCACGCTTACATCCACTGCTTCAAGCTCCTTCAATGCTGTGAACTTCCCTCCGGAATATATGCTCCTGATCTCCCCACTAATAAAATCACGAAGATCAACAAAAGCTTCAGTCCATAAGCAAGTTACGTGAACCTGAAGATCCTTCAATTTCTTCGCGGAACCTGAGAATGCAACAGCAAAGATGCTACAAATGAAAACAGTTACAACCCTCACTCCATACATTGCGTGCATCAGAACCTTCCCTTTTGCAGAATTCTTGATCTTGGGTAGGTTCAGTGATTCAGTGAGGCTGTCCAAGATGGTAAAGCAATTCTCCAGTCTGTGGTTCTTTGAATTAATATGATGCTTCCATCCGTCCAACGAAGAACGAGCCTTCATGAACTGTGTTGAGGAGCCATCCAAGTTGTGCAAGCCGCATTGAAGATAAAGGTGGCCTTGGCTGAGCCTGGATATCTCTGAGCTGTAGGCAATGCACATATCCAGCATTTTCAAACTATTGTCCAAGTAGACATCAATCCACTTCTCATCCCAGTCAGATACCGGAAGTTCAAGATCAGTAATAAGAGTTTTCACATCTGTATGAATTGCACAAAGTGTGCTTATTGCTTGTTTCATCCATGATAGGCTAAGGATATCTTCCTTGCCCCCAGGCTTAAGACTCTTAAGCCTCGCTGCTAATGTCCCCTCAAAAGCATTCAACAGAGCAAGAAGCCTAGGAGACAAGTATGAGCCCTTGGGTAATATCATTTTGAAAGGATTTCCAAATCGGAGAGAAGGGCGGTGTGGTTCCTGTGGGAGACTCATTTGGATATAGATAAACTGCACAGAAAGCAGAGAAAAAGACACTCTCAATAAAATTATACATTCAGTAAACCAAGTTTTAGCTTTTACCCAGGAAATCACACCCCATAACTTCAAGAAGATTCCCTTTGTATATGGAGCAAATATTCTAGCATACTTCTCATTAAAACAGTAATCAAAGTACATAATTATGAATTTGCAGCAAATAGTACATACTACTTGACAGTTGAGCTTGAATGAATCAACAAGAGGTACATGCCACGGCTACAAAAAGAACTCTTGCTAAACGAAAGAGAAGCCGCATACCGCAAAGACAAACAAGCATATCTAGAGGATGTGTCTGGTAACAGGGAAAGCCGATGGCTGTTCCTCTACCTGTTGGGGAGATGCCAACCATCTCTCCTTTCTATGAACAGATGACCGCAGCCTCACCCAGCAAATCCACTCAACCAAGGCAAGAAGACCATGTTATTCTCTATTCTCAATAATTCTTTTTTAAAGAGTTAAGGAAAACAAAACTATTAATCAAAGTACCTTAGAACTTTTAACTAGGGTTCAAAAGGAAACAAAAACAAACAGAGCAACTGCTTGAAAGGATCAACTCTTCCTTTTATTCACAAAAAAGGTTACCTCATAGAATCTAGGTACAGAAACTCAAATCCATAAACCTTTTCAAAAGAAAATAAATTCTTTTTTTGTTTATTACCATTAAGATAAGATTTTGCTAATCACTGATTGAGGGGAAAGAGCACAAACTTACATTTGAATCTCACGAAACTACCAAAAAAAAAAAAATCAAAGCTTGTGGCACAGATAAATCCACAGATCCAAAACAACTCACAATCCATACGTTTAAGCACACAAGTATACATGGATCTAGAAAATATTGAAATTCAAGATTTTAGCACTGGCATATCCGTAGATCTAAGTCAAAATTTCATGCTTTTAGCTTAGGAACATCCATAGATCTCAAACAGCTCAAAATTCATTCATTTAGGCACAGATCTAAAACAAACTCCAGTATCTAAACAAGAGGAAAACAAATCAAAGCAAATTAAGCGATAATTACATCGGAAACACTGACCTAATAGACGGATTATTCAAATCCGGAGGTGATCCAAAACGGTCAACGCCTTAAAAGCTGCACCGATTTTTCACAAAGCTGTATCAAAAAATTTCGAGTCAAACCCTAAAAGATCTATACACACACACACACACGCATAGAGAATAAAGAAAAACTAATATGAAAGTAGTGAGAGGAAATGGCCGTACCTGATATAGAGTACAGAGACGAAACGGTAAACAGAAGCGCCGTGGAAAGTTTGCAAGGTCCGTGTTGTTTTGGGAGGTGATAAGGGTTTGATTTTATGGGGACAATAATGTCCTTGTGCAAAATTTGGCCGTTGGATTTTCATTATCACAATGCATAAATGAGTGGTTACCACTGATTTTTCTTTCTTTTATTTTATTATGCGAATGGATTATGCATATAGTAATTTAAAAAAAATTATGCGCTTATGCACTGTAATATCCATTTTATTTTTAAATAATCTAATTTTTATATTACTAGTGTGTGTATCTTTATTTCCATTTTTTATCACATATAAAATGGTATTTTTTAATCCAGATATTTCTTTATTATTTATGGGAAATTATTTTATTGCAATATGACGAGGAAGTGTGTAGAAGATTGTAGACGGCAAAAATCGCACGGTTAATATTTTGGTGACTTCAGCCATGTTTGTTTGTTGGGATCCATCAAGTCCCATACTCTCCCATTTGTAGTATTGCTTTTACTTCTCCGCACGAGTTTCTCTAAAAAGAAAAAATTGGTTTGATTTTTTTTAAAACAAATTCTATCGTAAAGGCCCTAATTAATTAGTGCTATACTTTTGCACTTTATTTTAATGCAGTAACCAATGAATGAGGTTTTTGACCAAATGGTCAAGTAAGTACGCGTAACAATATTACTTCATTTTCTTAATAATTCAAATAGAGCAAGGATCTTCGAGATTATTTATAATTTATTTTTAAATAATCTAATAAACATATTTATAACAATCATCTCACGAACTGAAGTTCCATAGCAGCACCAACAACAGCAGAAGAAAGAAGAAGAAGAAGGAGGAGGAGGAGAGAGGAGCTGAAGTTATTTAAAAAGTGGGTACAAGTTAAAAGTTTTTTAAAAAATCGGTATAGGTTAAATGAGAGCGACCAAATAAGGCGCCCCGTGCAATTTTTACGATTATGTACTTGAACATATCCAATCCTTTGACACATTTTTGCAGTTCCAACCTTTTCCAGTGGGCTAAATTAGATATGGCAAGTAATGTATAGACTCAGTTGTCAAGTATTATTCGGCCCAAAATGAATAGTTGGGCCTCTTTCTGGGGCTACATATTGGGCCAGGTCTCTTCTTCATCAAAGTTGGATAAAGTGAGAGGAAGTGAAAGTCAAAAGGCCCATTTCCTCCCATTTTGCTTTGGGAACTTTACATAACTGCTACAGTTTTAAAAGAAATATAATAAATTCTTAGCATAAAACTCAATATTATAGTTGTGGCCGAAATATATTTATATTTGTAGCACATAGTTCCATTAAAATAGGAATATTAATTATTAATCCCTAAATATAAGCAATTTGAATGGAAAGTCAATAATTCTTTGTACAAAAATCATGCCTTTTTCCCCTTCTAATTATATATTAGTTTTCCTTCTTTTTCTCCAACTTTTTAATTTTGTTTTATGCCGAACCATATATTTTCTAAATTTATTCCATTTGTATTCTGTTTAATAATCTTCTTAAGTTTTTCTATTCCTTCTTTCTCCTTTCTTGACATAAAGATCTTACTTCGATAATAATATATGTTAATATATGCAAAACGTATATATAAGAGATATAAACTGAATTAACACATATAAAATATATAAAAAATATACATACAAAATACATTTTTAATTAAGATGGCACTTAGACATGTGAAATATACATAAAACTTATATCTTAAATTTAATTAAGAAGGCATATAAATATACAAAAAATAATACCTAAAAAATACACCCTGAATTAAATGGCACTTGACATATAAAATGTATTTGAAATATACATTAAAAATACATCTTAAAATAAGATGGCACTTCACAAATAAATATACAACAATTATATACATAAAAATATATTTTGAATTAAAGTGATACTTGATATACTAGTATAAAAGACGTATAACTTAGGTGGCATTCACTTACACATCAGATTTTCAAAAATGGAGTGAAGAATATGAATGTTGGAAAGGGAGAAAGGAGATGCACACAAAAAAGTACTTCCTATGATTAGTGCGTCAGTTAACTTATTAAATGTTGAGCTTAATTTTTATAATATGCTAATAATAAAATAAAAAAAGTGCTCTTTAGGGAATAAACAATAAATGATGCTATTTTTTAAAATAATAGTTAAAAAGGGATAAAGCGTGTAAAAAAGCTTTTTTCGTTACTACATATTGGGAAATGTTGCTCCATTCTGTTACTGAGACGTTACAACAACAACATACACAATGTGATCCTATTTGGTATGGAGAGGGTGGGATATACAACAATCTTACTCCTACTTTGTGTGAGGTAGAAATGTTATTTCCAATAGACCATTGGCTCAATAAAAGCGTTTTCAAAACAAGTGTGAAAATACTAGAGTAAAAGAGCTAAAATAAAAATACAGACAACAAAAATAGTAAAGATAATCAAAGTAAAAAAAGAAACAGTAATAAATTAACTAGAAAACAAAAGTTATAAATTGGGAGGAAGTGAGGAACCAAAAGGCCCCTCAAAATTATTTATGAGAACATCTTAGTAATAAAAGAATCACATGAATGCACACTAAGTTCCAACAACAATAAGCAATCTTGCTGCAAATTCATAAATGTCACGTCCCCAGCGCAGACCTTCCACTCATTACGCTATTCTTAATTTACCAGGCAATCAACCCCATAGGACAAAAAATAAGAGTAGTAAATAAACACCAGAAAGAATTAAAGACAATCTTGATTTGGAATAACAAAGTAATAGTAGCAGAAATCTGACATTAAGATTCCATTCAAAAATGTCCCACTATAGTTAATTCTCTCGCATCAAATTTTATTTTCAAATATATGTTTGTTTATAGAATTTAACCATTTTTTTCAAATCCCAAAAACATTTGTAGAGTAGCTTTTTGAAATTTTTGAGATTTTCTACTCACAAAACTTCAAAGTCTTTTCAAATAAAATGCATGTCCAAATACAATTTCAACTTTAAAAAAACTTTTTCCCATCTCATTCTTCAAAAACTCAATCTTTCAAATTTCAACCAATTCTATGTCCCCCCCCCCCCCCCCCCCCCCCCC
>ML267670.1:55264-136121 GCA_005239495.1 Nicotiana undulata
AATTCAACGGAATCATCAGTAAAAAAAAAAAAGAGACAAGATTGAACTAGATTAGTACTCCCGGAATTCAAAATAAGTGATTTTTCTAGATTTCAAGAATGAATTAATTATTTATTCCTACATTGTCCTTGTAGTAAATAGTGTTGGAGCATGTGTTATGAGTATTTATGTGAGATAGAAAAGATGAATTTGTGTGAAAACATTCAAAAAATTACTTATTTTGGACCGGAGAGAGTAGCAACTAAAGCCATTGAATTCGGGTAAAAAGACAAAATCCTTATTTACCGAGTTTGGTCGGAGATTTCTCGGTTATTATAACATAAATGGTCAGAATAAAGCAAGATGGATAAGGCTTGGACATGTCAAAAAAAGACACGGACCTGGTAAATAGCAAAAGCTAATTTTATCAACTAGTAAATGTTAGCCAAATGCTTTCTAGTTGCCAGCTCTATACTCTCAAAATGTCATTTTCTAAAGCTGTGGGAATTGACATGTTCATGCACTGAAAGCAATAACAAACAAATGACCCCATTTCCTATATCGAACGTGCCAAGACACAGATCAAACCATTTAAGAGAATAGTAACTAGAAGCCAATAAGGGCTTCACAAATGAAAATTAGCTGGCAAAGAGAAAAGTAGGGTCCACCAGTACAATGAAGGAATCCTTATCCTTTTAAAATCATAATGGCTGGCCAGTGGACCTCTAATGCACACCTGTTTGCCAATCATGCAGAGTTTTCTTGTATGGGCTGAGACAGCCAAACAGAAAATATAAAAAAAGGCAGGCGTTATTATACGCGGCCTTAACCTGCAATCAGAAAATATACTCAAGAGGAAATTGATTGAAAAAAAATTTAAATAATGAATTTAACCTGATGAAAATTACAAATGCACTTTGGTTATGTGAAAATTGCAAGGAAAGAAAAGAATAGTATGGAAGCCATTAAACAGGTTAGTGAAAAAGAATTACATAAAGTACAGAAAAGAATTGCACAAGCATTTAAATATATTCATATTTAAATTTATCTCCAACTAGTTGGCAAATTATGGTTTCTACTACTATCTCCTTCACTAGTATCTGATGCTCCATCACCATATTGTTTTCTGGCCAACTTGGGACCAGTTTGGTTTTGGTTGTCTTGCTTGTAGTCACGGTGGGAATTAGACGATTCTCTTTCTCTCCCAATACGACGTTCCTACAGATTGTAGATAGCGACAGATTAACAGACGAACAATCAGAATAATAAAGGAATGCCACGCAACAAAATCCTGATTACTTATTTGAGAAAAATGAATCTGGTACATACATCGCGAACCAGCAAGTCATCAGCCTCTAGCATGTGGATAATGTGCCCCATTTTAGGCCTCTTTTGAGCATCAGGATCAACACACCGAAGAGCAACCAAAAGAACACGCTTGAGTGCCTTCGAAGAAGGCATTTCAGGCAACTTAGGATCGACTACTTCCTCAGATTTTCGATTCCCAACCATCATTTTTAACCACTCCACCAAATTAGTCTGCCATTTATTTCCAAAACTTTTAGTCGTATAAAATAGCAATTACTCCGTGATATTCATGAACTGATAAAGGATGGGAAAAACTAACCTCGCCTTGTGGTCTACTATAATCAACAGGAGTCCTCCCGGTAATTATCTCCATGATAAGTATCCCAAAGCTATAAATATCACTCTTCTCATTAAGCATACCGGTACATGCATATTCGGGCGCAACATAACTGGTCCAGAAATAATGTGTTAACTAATTGCAGATCGATGTAATAGAGGAAGCCCAATTCACAGACCAAAGACAATCAAGAGGTACCAAAAAACAAAAAGAGGAAGAATTCACTAACCCAAATGTTCCCATTACGCGAGTTGTCACATAAGACCTCTCTGCATTCAGGAGTTTAGCAAGACCGAAGTCTGACAGCTTTGGATGCCATTGGCGATCGAGGAGTATGTTGCTGGATTTTACATCTCGATGAACAACTTTAGGTTCCAGACCCTCGTGAAGATAGCCTAAACTGTAGCATACATAGAAAAACTAGCAGTCAAGCTACGTTTTAAAACCTTGCTATGTACAAACACAAACTGTAAAAGAAGTTTCTGAGAACATACGCCTTTGCTGTTCCCAGTATTATAGTCATCCTGAAATCCCATGTCAAAGGACTGACGTCCCCAACATCACCATGCAGCCATTGCTCCAAAGTTCCGTTGTCTACATACTCATAGACTAGCATCCTAAACAGCAGAAAGATACTCTCAGTCTCTTGACCTTCAATGAAAACTACAATCCAGAATTCAAAATATAGAATTGCAATGGTTACCTATAAGCTCCTTCAACACAGTAGCCAAGCAGCCTCACAAGATTCTTGTGTCTTACACGCCCAATAGCTTCGACCTCCACTTTAAACTCTTTCTCTGCTTGACCCCTGAAATTGTTGATCCCGTTAAAAATTTTACTAAGTTATTTATCCAGAGAAGTACTCCTATCATGAGATAAAGATTGGAAAAAGTGATACACAGTTGCCATGTAAGATTAGATTCTTATTTTTAGTTTGAAGACGTAAAATTTCTCCAAACACAAAGAAAGGAATAAAGAGAGGTTCCCCCTGTCAAATGTAGTAGAAGCATCAAATGTGAACATTGCATTATCTTTTTCTTCCTGGATTTAACATGTTAACTCAGCTACCTAGTTGGTTTTTGACTGGAAAAGATAAAAGAACACTCCTCATCTCGCCCACAGGAGGAGATTTAAAGCAAAAGTTCTGAAGAGCCAAGTAAAGAATAGGTACTTTCATTCACAAGGGGAGGAAGCTTGAGTCAACATGAAGAAATCATAATTGTTAAAAGGATCAACTGTAGAATCCAAGCGCCACTAATCGCATTTAGATTTTTAGCAACGCCCAAATGGGAAACAAGCAAAAAAAAGTCATACAAGAGATCTTTGTATCATAAAAATGGGCATTGATGGTTTTACCTGTTATTCAAGAGATTCTTAACAGCTACTCTGGTGCCATCAGCCAATATACCATGATACACAATTCCGTACCCACCTTCTCCAATCACATTCTCATCAGACAAGCAATTAGTAGCAGCTTCGAGCTCTCTTAGCGTATACCACCTTCCCCACCCTAAATGTGACACTTCTGGCAATTGCCCACTATTCCCTATCGACCCCGTTTCAGCCCCACTCGTCGCTCTACTCTCACCACTGGATGCCCCAGGCATCTTGTCTGAAAAAACCACTCTGTGCTCCACCTTCCCCATGTCGATCTGTATTTCTGGAACCACCTGATACATCAAGATAAAGCCAACCAAATTTTAACTTCCAACAAAACTCAACATCCCCAGTTGAAAACAATCTAAGTTATCAAAGCCTACATCTCTTTTCCAATAAAAGAACAGAATTCCCCGTTCAAAAAAACTCTAAACTATCAAGAATAACATTATCTTCGGCATAAAGCAGAGAACCAACAACAACAACAACAACAACCCAGTATAATCCCATTAGTGGGGTCTGGGGAGGGTAGTGTGTACACAGATGTTACCCCTACTCTAGGGTAGAGAGGCTGTTTCCAATAGACCCTCGGCAACCTTCCCTCCAAGAACTCCCCACCTTGCTCTTGGGGTGACTCGAAAGATCAAATCTTTCCTATATAAAGCAAAACTCCAATTCAGAAAAGCACTAAACTATCAAAAGATTACTATTTTCAGAAGAACTCAAAATTGCTAGTTGAAAATAATCTCCGTTATCAAAGCTAACATCTTTTTTCAATAAACAGAAGAAATCCTTATTCAAAGAATCTCTAAGCTATCAAAGATAACATTATTTTCAGCATAAAGCAAAAATACCAATTCGAAAAATCTCAAATCTATCCAATATTACATCTTTTCTATATAAAGCAAAACTCCCAACTCAAAAGAGCTCTAAGCTATGAAAAGATTACATTTTTCCAATGAAAACACAAATTTAACCAAATATCAATCGAAAAAACAACTAAAACCTCATTGAAACAGTAAATTCAAAGTAAAAATTTAGGATCATTAGGGAAAAAACACACCTGAGGAACAATGGGTCGGTGATCTGGGGCGGGGTCATGGTGGACAATCTCTTGGATTTCCTTAGAGACAACTGGGGTGAGCTCAGAATGGCGGTGGTGGAGTTTGCCTTTTTGGGTGGTAGTGTTGCGGCGGCGAGAGGCGGTGATGCAGAGTGAGAGAAGAAAGAGTATGAGAACAAATACAACTCCAACAAAGATCCCAATTACCACCCAAAGTTTCAATCCAAATATCGAAGTGGTTTTCGATAATTCACTGTTCACAAACGCTGCATCGTACAGTGACATCTTAAATCTTCACTAATCGAAACCACTGCACTGCATGTGTATTCCAATAATATATTACTTACTATCTGTGTCTCTATAATGTGTTAAACTAGCAAAAGGGAAGAGTGAAAGAGTATAAATTTTGATTGTTCAGGGAAAATGGGGTTTTCCAGCGAATTTTGGGATGATATAAGCTTAAAATGGGGATTTCCCGGCGAGAATATGGTCCGATTCTTGATTTTCCGGCGAGGTTATGTCGGAGTCTTGATATTCCGGTGGAGAAGAGAGTAATGGGGGGAGACAGAGGGAGGTGGGCAGAGACAAGAGAGTGCGTGTGAGAATCTCTCCCCTTTTTTTCTTTTTCTTTTTTTCCTGCCAGCCTAGCAACTAATAATATTGTCTGTTTTTCCTGTTTAATAGTAACAAGATTGGTGATTATTATTATTAACCCCCTTAAGTTTTGAAATAATTCTATTTGAGTGTCTTACTTTTAAAACAATGTTATCTTCTCCCATTTGTTTTGGAGAATAGTATTCTATCTTGATTTTTTTTCCCCACGTAATCTACAAAAGTTTTTATTTACACCCGGACTCCCACATAACTCGAATTTCACCTATCAGTTGATGTGCAAGTATCTAACCAATTGAGCTAAAATTGTCTTTCTGAAAGTATAAATTTATCATCAAACTTTTTTGTGTTGAACGAGTAATTTTATCACAATGATCCTTTAAAATGAAGTCAAAATTGTACAAGTATATTTTGAAAATTAAGATGTCAGTTGGTTTATATGATGGAGCATTATTTTCACAACATAAGCAAACTTGATAGTTCTAATGAAACTACCTCCAATGATTTAGGTGAGTTTAAAACACATTTGAAAAGGAAAAAATTTGGAAGGGTCCAGTTACAATATCTAAAAGTTGAGGGGCACTTAGAAAAATGAGGCTGACCATGATGAGAAAAGCGTCTTGGTAACAGAAAAATGACGTGTATGCCCTGATTTGGAATTCTTACAATTAGTTGTATTAATTAATTGAGTTTAAATTATATGAATCCCAAAAAATTATAAAAAATTATACAAAAAATTATTTAAAAGGATTAAATATATACCAAGACAGGCGTGAGGGATAATGAGAGTTCACGGGAGTGTTTATTAACCACCATATTGACTAGAAAATCTTGAAATTATCATGAGATGAGTATCTTTATTTTATTTTATTTTTTACATGAGTATTTTGAAGTAATGGTATGAGTTGAGCTTACTCATTATATTTTAATTTTGTTTGAGATTTATAGCTTGTTTAGACGATTGTTGCCCGTTCTATCGTATTGTATTGTTATCTTAAAATAATATTTGTTTTGATTGTTTAGTTAAAATTGGTTGTATTATATTATTAAATCCATTTTCTTGAACAGTAAAAAGTTCCATTTTTTTAAACAACTGATTTGGTGTATGTGATTGTTTTCTATTTTTCTTTCCAATTATACCCAAACTTATTACTTTATAATTATATTTTACCCTTTACTATTTTTTTTTTATTTTAATCCAAATCTCCTAACCTATAACCTACGTCTTCATTCTTTTTTTCCTTCTGCCACTTCCAACTCCAACATCAAGTATAGGTGTTGCCTTCTTTTTGTTTTGTTCTTTCTTCTACTTTGATTTTTAACTTCAATTATAATTATTTCATCTCCAATTAGCTATATAATATTGATTTTTAATTCCTACTCTAATTACTTTATGTGAAATTCTTGATATTATTTAAAAAATTGAGAGTATTTTAGTAAACTTATTAATTACAGTGCAATACGATACAATCAAATCAAACAACAAAATATTATTTGACAAAAGCAAACAATACAATCTATTCAGACGTTCTATTTATAAAACGATACAATATAATAGGATACATTATAACGAGTAACAATGATCAAAACAGAATGTTAATGTTGTTTTGAGGAATCCTTTAATGTACTCGGTACTTGAATGTTTATGGGATCTACAAAGTAAATACGATTTCACACTAATAGTAATTTATCCTAATTAGGCTGACTTGTATTGGTTGTCCTAAAATTGTAAAATTAACAAGTTATTAAATCCTAGCCAATTAGTGTGAGAGTGTCGGTCAAATCTGCAATAATATATTTGGCTTTACTATTTTGGCTAACATGGAGATTCTCATTTAAAATCCCTCATCCTGCAAGTGTATTTAATTGTGAGAAAAGTTATTTTTTCCCCTCGCTTTCACACAAATTAAAAGAAAAATTCCAAAAAAAATCAATCTTTAGAGCCCGTTTGGACATAAGAATAATTTATTTATTTTTCGAAAAATTTTCACTTTTTTTCAAAATCAGTGTTTTTTAATTTTCACTTGAAGATGAATTTTCACAAATAGTTTCTGGTGTTTACTATGTGTCACAATCATTTAAAACAACTACTATATGAACTTTAATAATGCACTTGTCAACCCCACCACCCCATTTTCTGTCCCACTTCTTAGTTAAAAATAAATTTATCAAAGATGCGGCCAAATGGCTAAACGACATTGGAAAAGGTAATTAACGATGTTGAATTAGGGAAACTCTATCATATTGCTTTTGGTTGCAAATGTGCTATCTTTAGAATTTTTCTGTAAAGAAATTATTGACCTTTATGATTGATATTTGATACTTTACCTTTCTGTTGGAACCCAATTGGTTTGTTGTAAAGATACAAGTAATGGATGGGAGATAACACTAACATGATTGCACTTTCTTTCTTCCTTCTTAAGTATCCTTGTTTAGCGTATGAGATAGTGTATATCTATGTTTGCTCTTAAAAACTAAGAGAATGGTTATAATGTCTAATTTTACAGAAACAAACCAAATTATCCTAACATGAATGGATAGGTAATGAGCCTATTTTTCTTCTTTCTCGATAATGGATTAAAAATACAATTATCCATCCATATTATATTCACTAAAACATAGGTTGGATTATGAAAATTTTAAAATATGGATAAAAATCATATTGTACGCTTAGAAAATAGATAACCGATGAATAACCAATGAATAATTAATTGGTTTAACTGTTACATTTGTAAAGACTCAAATTGGAAGTTCCTCAAGTTTGAGAGACTAAGAATTCTCCCAAAAGTGATCATATTCAAAAAACCATAGATAACATAGATATTCATATTATCTGCTGGTTAACCAATTTTCTATCCGTATTAAATATATTTATCCATTTTTGCATATCACCCGTATTTGATCTTCCCATATCCGACCCATCCCGCTCGTTTGCTACCCCTACTTCTGCTTGAAGAATGGAGATGGAGTATTAGTGTTAGGATAATAGTAGTAACTTAACCAAGAGTAGTGGAGAAAGAGCACATAGCTTATCTAAACTACTTGACTGGAATTTCGGTAGGACACACTTTAAAGATCCTGATGAATTCACTCTACGAATTTTTTTGGTGTTTAACTCAAAAGGGGCACGACTACTGAGATTTACGATGAAAGTCAACGCATAACTCGTTCCAGCAGAAATAATAAAGACTGATTCCTTATATACACTCTCGACTCTAGAGTAGTTTTGATCCTTGTACCAAACTCTATCGGTTAAATTTAACAGAATCTTTTTTACCATAAATTTTGGACAGAAAAGTTAGTTGACATAGTGAACTTGCATTCGCTTATTTATCAAACTGACTGTACATGCTTGCTCTTTAAAACCATTTTCATTATCCTACCAACTCCTCAAACAAAATGCGGATTATGAAGAGCCAAAACAACGAAAAAATGGACTATAATTTGTCAATTGGTAAAAGATCCTTTTCAAATATTGGCATTCTTTCCCTTTTCCCTTTGTGGTCTCTAATACTGAGGTAGGTACTAATCTGAAAAAAAGATCATTACTATTGCTGTGTTACGAAAGATCAACATACATGACTAATTGCAAGCATATAATACGTATGCTTGCAGATGTGCAGTGTAACGTATACAACGTCGAATGGTGAAACTCCCACGTAATTGTTAGTCCGTCTTCTTATCAGGTTCATCAATGGCAGCCAGTCTTTCAACTAGGGGAGGGTGAGAGTAATGATAGGCTGAATACCAAGGATCTGTGTTCATAGCTGACAAGTTTTCTTCCTGGAAGACACCAGACAAATGGTTAATACACATCTAGTACCATGCAAACTGCAAAGCAGTAGAAAAAATATGCAACAGGACAAAATGCACATTCTAATTAAAGAGCTGCCGTGAAAGAAGAGACAATTAACCTGCAGTTTCACAAGACCAGCTCGAAGAGGTGCAGCATAACCTAACTTCTTTGCAAATGCATCAGCCTTGAAAAAGAAACAAGATTAAGTTCTCAAGTAAAAGCGTTTTCGGGTTGGGGTTGGGGGTAAATACTCAAAATCTAAGACAGTTAAAAAAAAATCGGAATACAGGTGCTAAGCAAAATATACCTGGAACTCAAAGGCGCGGCTTACAAGATTTAGGCCAAAGCTTACTAGGTGCTGGAGAGGTATCACAGTGTGCTGCATCAATAAAGTTTAATATTGAATAAACCAGAAAAAATAATATTTGGTTTTAACTGAAAACAATAATCTTTGTGTTCTTGCAGTGTTTCAGACAACAGTACAACACAGTAGTGAAGTTCAACCTGGTTGCCTACACAAAATTATTGACCGTCACAAAGTAAAACAACGTGATGACACAACGCTGAATAATTACTCAAACGGCGCCAAATCAATCGCTACTATACATAGCACCTTTGTCACAGACTCACAAGTTATGTACACAATTTGACTTTATAAGTGAAGAGGGTTTCAAATTTGAAGTCTTGGTTCAATTTTTAATGAAATTAAATTGTGAGTTCAAGAAAATGAGTTGTTTACTTATATAAGCAAAAGAAGTGGTTCAGAAAAAGGAATTTTTGGTTTGTCTTTTATAATAAAACAGAGAAAAGTAAATGCAGGTCTCGTTGGTTTATGCCACAGGTTTCCAAAGTTCCCTCTTTAGAAAAGTGGCCATTATTTTCGATCTGTGCTAGAAAAGGAAAATGGAGATTGAATTCGGAAAGAGGGAGTAAAAAGCTGTCATCTCTTTCTAACTTTTGAAGGAGCACTTGATCTCAATTAATAGGTAGAATTAAAAGCTTGTGGTACCAGAGGTGGCATTATCATCCTATGGGATAAACGTTTGTGGAAATGCATTGACTCTCATCAAGGCATCTACACAATCACTTGTATGTTTGAAAGCCTGCAAGAGGATTTTAGGTGGTCTTTTACCGGAGTATACGGCTCACATACCAACCCTGAGAGGGAAGATCTATGGCTGGAATTGGGCGCAATAAGGGGTATTTGGGAGGACAAATGGGTGATTGGAGGGGACTTTAATGTATGTAGATATGAGATTGAAAGACTCAATTGTTCCAGAAGATCCACAGCTATGAGGAACTTCACAGAAACTATTTTGGATCTCCAATTAATTGATCTACCACTTCATGGGGCACAATACACCTGGGCAATGGGAGAAGACATTCTACGGATTGACAGATTTCTTGTTTCTACAGAGTGGGAAGAGAGCTTCAAAGCTATCAAGCAAACGGCTCTTCCAAGACCAATTTCAGACCACAGACCATTGTTGTTGGAATGTGGAGAATGGGATTCTACACATTCTTATTTCAAGTTTGAAAACATGTGGTTACAACAAGAAGGGTTCATAGGCATGTTGAAAGGGTGGTGGCAGAGTTACATGATAGGGGGTAGTCCTGATTTCATACTCTCTCAGAAAATGAGGAACCTGAAAAAAGACATTTCCATTTGGAACAAGGAAACCTTTGGCAAGCTGGAAGTCAGAAGAAACAGAGCATTGGAAGAACTAGCTGCATTAGAACACATCACAGAAAATAGAATCCCAGTACAATCTGAAAAGCAGAAGATCTGGAGCTTAAAAGTGGAGTTGGAGGAACTAGCCAAGGCTGAAGAAACATCTTGGAGACAAAAATCAAGGTGTCAATGGTTAAAAGAAGGTGACAGGAACACAAAGTACTTCCAATCAATTGCCAACTCTCACAGAAGATTCAACAATATCGACAAGCTCCAGGTGGATGATGAATTAATAGAAGACAAGGCAAAAATCAAAGAAGAGATTCTGAGCTTCTATCAGAACCTGTACACAGAGAATGAGGGATGGAGACCTACAGCTAATTTCAAGGAAGTTGCCACACTTTCGGGGGAAGACAGGGAGATGCTAGAGAAAGCCTTTGAGGAAGAAGAAATTCATAATGTTATTCTTTCTTGTGCCTCAGATAAAGCTCCAGGTCCAGATGGCTTCACAATCTTTTTCCAAAAATCCTCGGAGTTTATCAAACCAGAGGTGATGGGGGCTCTCAACCATTTCCATCAAAATTGTTACATGGTGAGATCTTACAATGCTTCTTTCATTGCCGTGATCCTTAAAAAGAAAGGGGCAATTGAGCTCAAAGACTTTAGGCCAATAAGCCTTATTGGAAGTGTTTATAAGATCGTGGTCAAGCTGCTAGCTGAAAGGCTGAAGAAGGTTATTGGTAAACTTGTGTCCAGTCACCAGAATGCCTTCATCAAACATAGACAGATCACAGATGCAGCACTCATAGCTAATGGAACTTTAGATTGGAGGACTAAAGCCGGGGATCCTCCGGGGATCCTGGTATTATGTGCAAGCTGGTGCCTAGGGCAAGACCACTCCGCCTGGGGAGTACGGTCGCGGGTGACTCGCTTTATCGGGATGGGAAGAATTGTCTTGGTATTGGATCCGCTCTTCTGTTAACATGTCGTCTGTTCCAAAAACAAAAGCCCCTTAGCGCCCCGGGACGGCCGCGTCTCAACCTCTTCCGGTCTTAAGTTGCTTAATCCTTTCCCGAGGTACGAAGTCTCTCTTCTGCATTTGACCTGAGACTGGGAAGAGAAGGCTATTGACAAACTAAATTGGTCATTGGATTTGGAGACAAATGGATAAGGTGGATCAGATTCAGCATCTCAACAGTGAAATACTCAGTTTTAGTCAACAGGGAACCAGTGGGCTTTTTCTCCCCTCAAAGAGGGATAGGCAGGGAGACCCTCTCTCCCCTTTCCTGTTCATTCTAGCCATGGAGGGACTAAGCAAGATGCTCGAAAAAGCTAGAGAAATGCAGTGGATTCAGGGATTCAAAGTAGGCTCCAATATTGGCAACCCAGTCACTGTTTCTCACCTGTTATATGCTGATGATACTTTGATCTTCTGTGAGGCAGATAAGTCACAAGTTATGTACTTGAACATCACTCTTCTCCTCTTTGAAGCTCTGTCAGGGTTACATGTAAATGTGCTGAAAAGCATAATTTACCCTATCAACTAGGTGCCTAATGTAGAGGAGCTGGCAGGCATTATGGGTTGCAGCATTGGGTCTCTTCCTACAACATACTTGGGCCTACCATTGGGTGCTAAGTTCAAAAACTGTGAGGTATGGAATGTGATCATTGAAAAATTTGAGAAGAGACTAACCTCCTGGCAGCTTCAATACATATCCATGGGGGGCAGATTAACTCTCATCAACAGTGTGCTTGACAGCATTCCAACATACTTCATGTCATTGTTTCCCATTCCAAAGAAAGTACTAAAGCAGTTGGACAGAATCAGGAGGAACTTTCTATGGGAGGGTAATAGCAACACCCACAAATTTCATCTGATAAAGTGGGACAAAGTCACTAAGCCGAAATGCAATGGAGGATTGGGAATAAGAGATCTAGTAAGCCACAATAAATGCCTACGAATGAAGTGGCTTTGGAGATATGGCACAAGAGAATCAAGCTTGTGGAAGGAAGTGATCACTGCCAAGCATGGGAAAAGAGATAACTGGAGCACTAAAAGTTCTAATGCACCTAATGGTGTGGGTCCTTGGAAGTACATCAGTAAATTGGGAAGTGAATTCTTCCAGTACATTCACTTCAAACCAGGCAATGGGGCTCACATAAGATTCTGGGAAGATAAATGGCTAAACAACTCTTCACTAATGGACGAGTATCCTAGCCTATATCAGATTGCTCTACATCAGAATTCCTCTATAGCTCAAAACAGAAATGGTAGCTACTGGGATGTCCATTTTAGAAGAGCAGTGCAAGACTGGGAAATTGATAGCCTATTTGATTTGCTAGCAAAAGTGGAGGGGTACAACATTGATGTGAGCCAACCAGATACCATATACTGGGGAAGTAAGGGCACCTTCACAGTAAAAGAATGCTACAGACAGACTGATTCCCAGAACCAGGTGTTAGATGCATGGCCCTGGAAGTTAATATGGAAGACCAAACTACCTATCAAAGTCATTTGCCACAACTGGATTGCCCTCAATGAGGCATGCTTAACTCAAAACAACCTCAACAGAAGAGGCTTTCAGTTGGTCAACAGGTGTTATCTATGTAGGTGTTATCTATGTCTGAGAGATGCAGAAACTGTCAACCACCGTCAACCACCTGTTTTTGCATTGCACTGTGGCTTCTGACCTTTGGAATATGTTCCTCTGCATTTTTGGCTTGATTTGAGTCATGCCACAGAATATGAAAGAGGCACACTTGAGCTGGAGCTTATGGAGAGTTGACAAGACCATCAAAAAAATCTGGTTGATGATCCCTGGTGCTATTTTTTGGTGTTTATGGAATGAAAGGAATAGAAGATGTTTTGATGGAATCTCAACTCCAAATCATACTCTCAAAGCCATTTGCCTATTCAATCTTTTTTGTTGGACTAAATTAGATTCTGTAACTAGCACCGACTAATTTTTGGACTTTGTTAGTCCCTGGTCTTAGATTGACACTGTAAAGGGAGCTACAATTTTTATTTTTTCTGCATTTCATTACTTTTGTAACTTGCATCTCCTTGATGCCTTTTGTTAATGAAACACCTTATTTCATCAAAAACAATTAATCATATATCAATGTTTGATCCTAAAATTGGTAATTGGGACCCAAAAGATGCCTTGAATGGGATTGCATATTTCAAAATTAAGTTTTCATATTTAACCCCTCCTAGTAGCCAAACCTCCTGACCAGATTTCTAGTATTACCTGGAAAATGATGAGTCCAATAAGGACTGGTTGTGTATCAAACCCAAAACTCTGAAACAAATCCTTAGAATTCCTAACAAGAGTGTATCCTCCAAACTGCAACAATGTGAGAATCTGCAGGGAAAAAATACTAGAGTCAGAAAAAGATAAACAACACTATGTGCATGCATGCACCACATGGATAAAGTGTGTATGTGAGCACAAGGCATTGCACCAATCAAGTAAAGAAGAACGAAGCGAGATACTTTTTCGCAATGTTAAATGTCATGCACCAAAAGTTAGACAAACCATGCACCTGAAACAAAACAAATGCAGCCTGTCCAATTGAATGCTATTAAGGAAAGTTAATACATTTTGCCAGCATTTTATTTCTAGAAGATTACAATGGTGATGTCCATAAACAATAACTTCAGTAGCATCTTACAACTTTGATTCTAAAAAGATCACACTTTGTACTGTTTGGCAGTTGGAGAATATTGGGAATTTTAGAAAATATGGCTCTAAGTTATCCCAATGCGAAATTGAGAAGGGAAAGAAACAGTTGTTGACAATGATGACTCTAAGCATTACTGATGACAGTATTCTTGTCACCCTTTCAGATTTGTTTCACTGAGGCCCTTTTCTGCACTGCTTCATGCGGCCACTTAAGAAGCTCATATTTTGTACCAAATCACTGGTTAGAAAGGGGAGCAAATGGAACTCAGAAAAAATAGAAAGCTTTGAGCAATAAAATTATTCACCAAGAATATTGCTTGACATGCTATAGAAGTTGTCAACAACAACAACAAACCCAATATATTCCCACACGTAGGATTTGGGGAGGGTGGTGCGTACGCAGACTTTACCCCTACCTTGTGAGGTAGAGAGGCTGATTCCAAGAGACCCTCGGCTCGAGCAAACACAGTCACAGGCTCACAGCAGCAAGAAAAATCGAAATATAGGAATAGTAGAGAGTCATACTTTAAAAAAAAAAAAGGAGATAGTAACTAACCGAAGTTGAAGCATCACCAGATAATACCAGAAATCCAAGAAGAAGACCAAAACCAAAGTAATACTACACTACCGGAATGGGAGGAAAGTACACTCAGCTATGGAAGTTATCATTCACAACATATGGATTTCAAAACTTGGATGATCGGAAATCTGATTAACGAGAGGGCTGCTTGACATGCTACATACACTTACCATTTAGAAGACGCATTCAAAATCATATGATTGATCAAGGATTATGATGGCAGTAACTCAATTTGGGATGACCCTATAGGATCTGAACAGAAAAATATTGCCAACTATTGATAGAAGAGGATGAAAAATGTCAACCGCTTCAAGTTAATCCAATGATATATGGGAAGGATGTTATGACAAGCAAAGAAACTAGTGAAGGTTCTTGCAAGTGGATGTTTTGTATTAAGAGCACATACGGAGAAAGCTAGGAATTCTGCCTCAGATAGCCAAAAAAGACAGGAAAAAAAGAAGTGACAAGATGAGCAAGGCGAGGAAAGCGAAAACCCAAAACATGAAACAAAGCTGATCCATCTAAAATGTTGCATACTAATCGATCAATAAACTACACTTAGATCCATATTAATTGATGTTAGCTATATAAATCATATGGATTCATTCTACTCTATCAGGCATTTATTATCCCAATACTAACTAATTCAGTAATTTGTCTTCTACATCTCGCATTGCTACCTACATGACAAAAGTTCCTAAACCAACTATGAAAACTTTTGCCGAACGGACCAAGTACAAGTGTAATAACAATATCGAAGCTTTTATCCAAACAGTATGTCATTTAGATGGAACTTTTGCTTTCGTTGTGTTATATTAATAACTCAGTCATAATTGATTCCAAGCAATGGAAGGTCTTTTCTTACAACTTCCCTTTATGTGATTTTATGTCTACCTCACTCCTTTTAGCACCTTTGATAATCACACCTAGAGACGGGCGTTTACGTAGGACATGACTAAACTATTTGGCATGATCTTATTTCATTTATCATGTGTGCCACTTGCATTCTCCGTCAAATGTGATCATTATTAATCTTGTCCAATCTAGTGTGATTGCATAGCTAAGTTAACATCTGCAATTATATGACATTCAACATGTAGACACATTGGGCCTTGGATACTAAACTCTAACACCATATAATATTGTTGGTCTAATAATCATTCCATGAAGCATAAGTTTCACTCTGTTAAGTGTCTTCCTATTGTGTAGCACTCTCGTAATATTCTTCCATTTCAATCATTCTGTTTAATTCTATGTGTTACATCTCAATCATTCTGTTTAATTCTGTGTGTTACATCTCATTGTATCATTGCATCCTCCTGGAAGAGTGAGCCAGCCAGGATATAAATGTCTAAATTGTCTGCATTTGGACACTAGAATCCCGTCTACCACCACCAGCATTCTTCTTATTGGGGCTAGCTTGTAGTGCATATTGATTTGTTCTAATTATTCATCCTAAAACTCTTACTCTCCAAAATGATTTATCAAAAGTTACAATTTTTTTGTTGACTCTCACTAGATTCGTTAATTAATATGATATCATACACAAATAGCATACACTTAACAACTTCACTGTGCATATTATTGGTTTGCTTATTCATAATTAGGATAAACAAATACAGGTTCAAGGCAGAGCCTTGGTATAAACCCACAGTTATGGGAAATCCTCCAAATCTCCACTCACTTTTGAACATTGACATAAATTCCTTTCTTCTCAAGTACCCATCAAATGACTTTTCTTGATACTTCATCATATGTTTTCACTTGATGAATGAATACGCCGTGAATATTCTCCTTTTTCTCCCTATAAATATCACAAAAACATAACCTATATTGTAGATCTACCAAGTGTGAATTCGAATTGGTTCTCTATCACCCCTATGTTATAGCTAAGTTGACGTGTTATCACCCTTTCCTAAATTCCAATATATGACTCATAGGTTTAATCTCATGATAATTCACACAATTTTAAATATCTCTTTTGTTGTTATATATCAGACTCAGGTACTCGTTCTTCAATATTTACTGTGTAATCACTTAAGGATGCAAATGCATAAGGATGTTCTTTCCCTAGGTAGGAAATGTCTTATGGTTACTATCAAAAGAAAAGCAAACATGTTTGAAATATAAAATACATCGTAAGAACTGAAGACGTGCCAAAAGGATCCCAACTAATTTAGAAACTAATGCCCCTGAGTACTTAACTGATCAAACCACATAAAATCCAAAAATAAAATTTTCTTTTATCGTGTCAGTATCCAATGACTATTAGACTTATTTCAACTCCATATGCAACTTCTTTTTGCTGCTTAATGCTATACCACATTCATGAATCGTTATAGCAAAACCCGAAATTTAAACCAGCCAACAATTACCATTCACTATAACCAGGTGAAAGCCAACCAGCAGACAAAAGGATAAATTATTTTTGAAATAGAGCAGACAAAAGGATAAATTGGCAGGTACATGCAGCTGGTAAACAAGAATATACTCGATCTATCAATTTCCCTTTTTAAAAATGATCCTGGTGTCCGAGTCATCTTATGTGCACCTTCGACTATTCAACCGGGTGCCTGCTTATAACTCTGTCCACAAGGCTTACGCATATGGGAAGAAATCACCTACTGATTTTTGCCTATGCTAGGATATTGAACCTAAGACACCTCATGGTTTTCCTCCCACTTTATTGACCACTAGGCCAACATCATTTGGTGCTTGATCTAAAAATTTCCTTATACACATTTATGTGACAAGGTGGGTGTGCTCTAAGTTTTTGACACATTTCTTTACAATGACAATAATATTTATGTCGTTTGGGATTCACTTGTTTCAAGAACTCCATCAAAGTTTAGCATTATCTTCCTTCCATAAAAGAATCTCTTTTATTTTTTAACTTTTTGATATAAACTTCTGCGACAAAAATCAAAGATGTAGAACAAACTAACCCCTAGAATCTATGTGCCAACACAAAGTAAATCACATAAAAGGGGATGAAGCAAATATATGCTTAATGTAGGAAAAAACAAAAAATATTCCCTCCGTTCCAACGTATGTGAACCTGTTTGACTGAGCACTGAGTTTAAGAAAAAATGAAGGAATTTGTGGTCCTAAACAAGTCAAAAAGGGGTTCAGAGTATTTGTGTGGATATAAAAGTTTCTCATTAAAGGTGGAATTGAAAGTTTAAGGTGTTTACAAATTTAAAAATGGGTCATTCTTTTAGAACGGACCAAAAAGGAAATAGGTTCACATAAACTGGAACGGAGGGAGTAATTGATTAGAGGGAGACCTATCGAGAAAAAAAGAACTGATTAGGTGAGAAGTCTTTAACTTAAGGATAGCAGCAACCTCATTAACCTTCTTGGCCGGCTAATCCTTCCTGCCCCCCCCCCCCCCCCCCCCCAAATAAAACAACTGCTAACAGACTTGAAATATGAATGAGACTGAAGGCATGGCTTAATTGGCTTACCTGGACCGCAATGAAGGAGTACATTGTGTGATTAAGTTTCCAATGACCCAGTTCATGTGCAATAACAGCTACTATTTCCTCATCATTCTTGCACTACAGAGCAACAAGTGAAATTAACTCCCAAAATACAAACTACAACGAATTAAAGAAAACATTTTAAAGGATTTTAGAAGCCAAATATATAATAATAAAAGGAGAAGAAGAAATCATTCGGAGGGGGGGGTGGGGGATGGGGTTCGATGGCTATACCACCAGCAAAGTATTTTCAGAGCTCTAGCTACATTGATACCACACATAAGAAGCGATGATGTCATATAATTTCATACAGTAAAGACACCTTTCTCACATCCAATCAGTTCAAAGAAACAGGAATATCATATTTTAATTGGTAAAAAAGTAAATGAAGAGCCTGAACATATAATGAGAAAATGGACCTATATAGTCATTCCTCAAGATATTACTCCATCTTAAGTTGGCTACAGCTCTCAAATACGCTAAATTAGCCTCTATCTCCTCGAGGACATTCAACACTTAAGCAATCAAATGGCAGAAATTGTTTTCAATGAACTAGCAGTCAATAGAATACTGTCCACTCAAAAAGAAACATAGAATTGGTTTAACAAAAATGATCACAGTAAACAAGTTTTACCATCTTCAATTTTCACAGTATCAAGGCATAGACTCCTGCCATCACACAGATATTCCCTCCATTTCAGTTTTGGTGCCTTAGTTTGACGGGGCACAAAATTTTCCATGTAAAGAAGATTTTGCAGCTTGCGGTCTCAAACTAAAAGCGTGTAAAACACACTGAAAAATACCCTTCGAATGTTGTGGTCTTAAGCATGCAATATCACACCTATAAGTAGACCTGTCAAATGGGTCGGGTCGACCCTTTAACCGGCCCACATCCCATTAAGATTGATCCTTTAACCGGCCCACATCCCATTAAGATTGACCCTTTAACCGGCCCATGACCCACGGAACCCTAACCGGACCAGCCCATTCATTTAAGGGGCCTTGGCCGGGCTATAATATTTTGACCCACTGAACCGGACCGGACCCGAACTGGTAGCTGACCCATGGGTCAACCGGCCCGGATCAACTCTCACATATATATATATATATATATATATATATATATATATATATTCAGACAAATGGTAAAAAATTGAATCTAAACATTGAAGAAAGAATATAGTACCAGTCACTATAAGGCGTCTTGTCGAAATAGTTGAATTCCATATGTTTCTCAAGTTTTAATGTTAATGAAGTATGATTTTTCTTTCATTTTTATTCTAACTGGCTTCAAAGACACGTAGTAATTTCAAGTTCGTATATATGTATAAAGTTGACCGGTCCTTATAAGAAAGTGAACTGGACCGGCCCGGTTAAGGACCCAAGGAAGAGTCAACATGTTCGGGTCCGGGTCGGGTCGGCCCATTTAAGAGGTCCACCTATAAGGGAGTATCATTAAGGGTAAAATGGGAATGTTGGAATTAAAAACCTTTTTTATCAGGTAAAGTGAAACTTCATTTACTAAGCAGAAAAGTTGTTAGCTCCCGTACATTCTTTTGACTTGTCTAAACTCAAAGAGCTTACAAAATCCAAAAATAAGAGGGGATAATTTACATTACAGTGATTACAGCAAGCAAAAAGATTGAGTAAACATAGACTTTAAAACATGAATTGGAGTTACTTGGAACTAAAAACTTACTAAATATAGAAATGCGACATTCTTTATCATACAAACTAAAAGGGAAAGTAAAGATACAGAAATTGAAACGGAGGGAATATCTGTTATTGTGACCCTTCTTGGAAGAAGCCAACAGAGTTACAGTTCCACTGTTATGCAATAGTAAAATGGTAGAATCTGCATGAAAACTCATAACCCGTACATTTGCCATTTTACTTATTGTCAAGATCATGTTAGAACAACCTTTTTACCAACAAAACAGTTTCGAGGAATCATTAAATGTTCACAACTTCAACAACTAATGGCAATGAACAGAAGACCAGGAGGAAAACAAGATAATGAACACTTAACCACTTAAACAAGATAGGCACCACACCTGCTGGATGAGTGTATCATAGAGGACAATGCGCTTGTTCTTGAAGAACCCATACATGTATGCCTAGCAAAATTTGCAGATACAAGGATCAGCCCATGGATTAAGAGAGGAGATAATAGAGAAATAGATAACTAGGTATACGGGAGACAAAACAGAAGTAAGTAACTAGGGATAAACATCAGGATAATATTATACCCTCTGTGACCATTAATATTTCACGGTGTCACACGACATAATTCCAACATATGACTGAGCAAAGAGATTCCCTATGCAAATTTCATATCCCTTTCCACCAGAAGCTACAATATGGCAGATCTAATAAGAAAAAATGGCTCAGATTTTTATACGGAGTAAGAATTAGTTGGCTATGACTACTGGAACCGGAAGCCATGACTGCTGCTTTAAATCTATAAAACATGCACCAGGGAAGTGTAGGCACACTTTTACAAGCACCTCTGTAGGAACACTATCCAGCAACACATCCGATAACGTAATGTGGTTATTGTAGAAGGGATAAGGACCATAAAGCTATCACGTATACGATTATTGTATCCTTTGAACTTTATAATGAAACCAAAGTAAGTATCAGAAAACTATATTAGACTCCAACAGAAAATGCAAAACTGAAAGCAAAATAACTTCAAATGTTAACAGAGGGTAAAGATTCTTCATATGTATTTTTATTTTCCCAGAAGCACACATAACTTGCAACCAATTCACTCAAGTTAGTTTTATCAATAGTTTCTCTGTAGGACATATAATTGTATTATACCATTACATTCACCATATACAAAAGCAAGAACAATGAAGACTTGATCAACCATTGTTTATGACTCACGCGCACTATATGAAATTGAATACAATTTTCAAGCTGAAAGATAACTAACTACCAATGACTAGACAGATTTGATGCACAGTTAGTACTCTGATAGAGAAGATAACACTAAATCCCATCCAAGCTCTTATCACTGTAGCAAAAAAATTAAGGGAAAAAAGAAAAGCAGACAGAATTTTTTTTATGTATTTGTTCTCATTGTAGAATAAAGTTCTGAAAGGAATATTAGAGCTAGAGCTCATAGACACTTTCATATATTTAAAAATCTTCTTGTTTTTGGTGGGGGCGAGAGAAGCTGAAATCTTCTTGTTATCAATTACACTCTGAGAGGATATATTTTTATTCTTTTATCCTCAATTGTTGTGTAAAATATTCTTGCCCCACCCTCAAAAAAATTTGGCTCCACCCTTCAGTAAATAGGCAGATGACACATAAAAAGCAACAGTATCACATGCCCATTTGTCACTCAGCACAAGTGCGAATATTCCATCGTCCGATTAAAACCAAGAGATTCAAGAGGACCCAAGAGATTCAAGAGGACGTCTCAAACTAAGTCCATAATGAAAAAACGAAGAGAGACCTCTCCAAATTAGTTTTACATCCTTAGCTCTTTATCATGTTGATTTGTTCAACGAGTAAGCGGAACACCTTACTCTAGCTTTTGCAAAGCATAGAGCAAACAAAACACACACCTCATCTCCAAAATGTATGAGAAGATTTGAAAGGTAATCAATTACAAAAAGAAAAATAAAGCAAATAAGAGATCGGGGTATACTGCAAATCTGCTTCAGTTGAAGCTAAAATATTGAAGCAATTAAGCAAAGCCAGAATTCAGAGAGGAACTCTAACAACCATCCAAACTCTGATTGCTTGTTCAGACAAAAAGCTATCATAGACTACCGAGAGGATTAATAAAATTTCAAGCTGGAAACCAAACAAAACTAACCTAATTTTAAGAGTCAAATATCATCTCAAAATCTACTAGCACAACTTGGACCACCCAATCTATGAAATTATAGAACATAAAATGAATTTGCATGCAATGAGTAAAGTTTCATGTATAACCACTACACAAAGATCAGTATAATAATCACTCACATTGCTATGGCTTGACCTTGTGGACCCATCAACGACAAATAATTTCTTTAGGGGAAACTGGAGTGAGGACGCAAGATTCTCAATCTTCAACCTAAGCTCTCCCTGTGGAAGCTACTCATGAAGAAAAAAAAACTTATCACCACAATGGAGCTGCAGGAAATCTGTTTTTGCTTTTCCTCTTCTTGAGGGGAAATGGGTGCTGATGTACTACTTACCGGAGTGAACTTGTTGAAAAGTGGAGCAATTAGTACAGGGTAGATAGTCATCATAACAAGAGATAAAATCAGCATAAACCCCCACAAGTAAATTGCCAAGTAAGGACCTCCTTTCTGCGAATCGAGAATAGATTTTTGCTGTTAGGGGAGTGCACAAAATGATATTTTGCAGAATGAACGAGCAAGAGGCATCCACAGACCCCAATTAAATTTATGTGATGAAGATCCAAGAAAAAGTTGATGTCAAATGAGATGAACAAGTGAGCGGCTAAATCATGCTAAAATCTTGAATTTACCATAACCCATGTGACAGTACCTGTACTATAACAATGATGGCAGCCACAATGGGAGGACCAATCACAATAGCTAAAGCAATTCCTTTTATCATGTCCCTAAAGAATAACCATACTGTTTGCTGCATCAAAAGACAATTCACATTCCAAACAGACGTGTTAGCCACCAAGGGATGACAGATGCATACTGAAAGAAAGAATTACATTTATTCCATGATACCTTGTTGAAACCATGGCGGGTCTCAATCACAAAGGTTGAATACAATGAAAATGGCAAATCGGTGATCTGTATAAGTATTTGAAGATTTAGTATTGGTACCATATTATGAAGATTAGAACAGCTATAACTTTTTGAAGCAATCCAGAATACTTGAAGACGTCCTTGGACCAGGATATCACCACACTAAACACTAGCATACTCAAAAGAGGAACCAACCAACAGCAAATTCACCATGAGAAAGTAGTCTTATGCCAAATAGAAGTATTTCACAATAGTTTTCTAACTAAGAACTTAAATTATAAAAAGATGCATCGAACTCTGAAACACCAAAAACTAAAAACTACCTATATTAAACTTGCTGGTCATTGCAAGTGCAAAGCATAAAATAAGATGCTGCATCACACACTAAGGGAACCAGGAACAAATGCTCCACGTTTGACAAAATTCACTCTCTGAGTTCAACAAACAGGTCTACTTAAAGGCTAAAGCATGATTCCTCGTCCAACACCACAATTAAAGAAGATAAAGATGATTAAATCAGATCTGAAGCTATCTTCAATCTAACAAGGAAAAGAAAAGGAAAGACCAGGACTGCATACATGGTTTGTGGTTAATTTAGCCAATGCGAACCAGACTACATCGCTTGAACGCAAAAGAGGCTCTACAGAGCACCCTTTAGGACATAAGGAAAGCATTTATGCACAAAGAGATTTACTCATCCCGGGAGAAACAACTATTCACCTAAAACTTTGGCAACAAATCCTAGAACTCATATACAGTTTGGAGCAAAGTACCTTAGTAAATGAGCAAAAGACAAGTTCCCTGACAAGAACTGACACAAAATCATCAAATAAGGAAAAAAAGTTATTCCAGAATCAAACTCAGTTCACAAGTCATCAACCTCCACAGCTAACATTCACTTGACATAGAATCACACCATCATGGAGGCATTTTTCATTTACTTTTCACAGTTTAAAATTTGGATGCAAGCTGAGCTCACAATGACCATCCTTAAGCAACCAAATCATGTAGAAACACAATCCACTCCCAAGACAAGAGAGTATGAGCATTTAAAGTCATATTCACAAAGTGATAACTCCTCAAGTCCCTTTATAAGCAAAGAAGGGCAGCCTGGAGATCTATATATATATATATATATATATAGATCTCCAGGCTGCCCTTCTTTGCTTATAAAGGGACTTGAGGAGTTATCACTTTGTGAATATGACTTTAAATGCTCATACTCTCTTGTCTTGGGAGTGGATTGTGTTTCTACATGATTTGGTTGCTTAAGGATGGTCATTGTGAGCTCAGCTTGCATCCAAATTTTAAACTGTGAAAAGTAAATGAAAAATGCCTCCATGATGGTGTGATTCTATGTCAAGTGAATGTTAGCTGTGGAGGTTGATGACTTGTGAACTGAGNTAAGCACCCTCCACTTTCAACCAAGAGGTTATGAGTTCGAGTCACCCCAAGAGCAAGGTGGGGAATTCTTGGAGGGAGGGATGCTGAGGGTCTATCGAAAACAGCCTCACTACCCTAGGGCAAGGGTAAGGTCTGCGTACGCACTACCCTCACCAGACCCCACTAGTGGATTACACTGGGTTTGTTGTTGTTGTTGTTGTTGTATGTTATGTATGGACAAATATTCAACTACAGGAAATGTCAACCATTATGAACAAGAAACCAACGGGATACTCGTATGCACCTGTGACCAAACCATAACTCCTGCTAAAAATGAAAGTGTGTGAAATATTTCATTCTCTGTGTTGAGACTAAGGTATGCCAAAGATTCTCCTGATATCTGTCAGAAAATAGAACAGAAAGTCAATGACTTGCTAGAGTGGCAAGAGAGGACATTTTAAGAAAAAAGCTGAACCATTCACCTTCCAAAACCACGGCAATATCCGGAAGTACAAGATGGAAGAGTCCATAAGTATGGTAACAAACTCGTGGATAAAATGGAAGTAACTGGAAAAAAAAAAAAAGGAGACAAAAAAGAATATCAAACAAAATAGAACAATTTGGATGGTATCCCCTGAAGAAAAGTAAAAAGACAAAAGCAAGTAGGAGATAAACCTTTTGTCTAGACTATATGCACGGGATTTCTCAAATTTTTCCTGGCTGATAACTCCCACCAAAGTTTTCGGAAGTGTTGGCAATTTATGAGCAGCATGCTGTCGTACATCAAGGTATGTCTCAAATATGTACATTAATATCATGAAACCTGAAATTCAACAGCAAAGTTAGAGCCAAAAGCACAATAAGAAGGGAGGTTAATACAACACCCTAGAAAAGACGGCAATAAATAAAATCAAGGAGGCAAGTCCAAGATAAAATCCGAAGCAAACAGCAAGCCAACTACCAAGAGACACAAGGAACAAACCAAATTATACAGAGGTGAAAAGCATTAACACACAAAACGCGTCTCAAACTTTTACAATCATTCAAGGATGACACAACATCCCTAAGTCTAAAGGCAAACAATGCTAGTTGGAGGAAATTCCACCATTTCATCTCCTTGCATCATCATTTTAACAATGTTGTCTACTGGCTAGTTGAACTATATATCACCCCAAATTAAGAGTGAAAATAATAGAGGAGACCACCAAATCATACATCAGATGACAACAAAAATTCCATAGATTAACAGAAAGGATATTTCCAGTTTTTTCTTGCCTGTCCCAGTCCATAAACGATACACAAATTGTGGATATTGTGTATGATAGTAAGGGGTCGTTTGGTATGAGGTATAAGAAGGTATAATGCTGCTATAAAAATTTAATACCACCTTAATACTTCGTTTGGTTAGCAAACCAGGTATAAGTTATCCCAGGATTAAAATTAACACCGGGATGACTTATACCTTATAGAGGGTGGAGTAATTAACACTGGTGTAACTTATACATTCTTCTTACAAATTATGCAATTGTCATATTTAATACAACATACCAAACAATAGATAAAAAACAATCCCAACATAACTAATCCCAACATAACTTATCCCAGCATAACTTATACCAGTATAACTTATTCCGGCATAAGCCGTATTCAAACCAAACGACCCCTAAGTGTATCCCCCACCGACATTAGCAGTCCTTACTTATCAACTGAATGAAGTCAAAATCTATGCAATCATCGCTTAAGGTATTAGGTAAAAAACAGACTGCATTAGCAGTCACTGCTCAAACAAAATGGGGAAAAAAAACAATGAACTCATGGAGGGAGAACCCTTTTTTTTTTACAAAAAAATACTCATGGAGGGAGATTCAAGGTTGACTGAGCATATTTTCTGCACCTACAGAACCATTCAACAGTCGATTTAAGAACACAAAAGAAGAAAAAAAGGGGCACAGATAGAATTGAGATGTAACTGCAAATTATTGAAGTCCAACAGTGAATGATAATAGTGTTACAGCAATTATTCTGTATAACACAATTGCTTAACCAAGATTCATATTTTCGAATAACTTATGAAGTTGCCAGAAAAAATTAAAGGACGCAGAATACAAGGCATTTACAGCATGCTCCTCCAATAAAATCCCTCCAAATACCAATAACACATTACCCCTTTTGGTAAGGCAATGCAGAAATATTATTAACGGGCATCCAACCAAGCTTCATATGGATTTTATTTTTTTGTCCACTCACGAAGAAAGTTGCCAGAACAAATTAAAACACACAGAATGAAAGGCATTTCCAACGTGATCCTGCAATTAAAGCACTCCAAATTCCAATAACACATCACTCCTTTTTCTAACAGGGTAGTGTAAATGTTACAATGGGCATCCAGTTGATGCAGAATAAGTACAAAAAGGTTCTAATATAGAGCTTACAGGACCAACAAAAACCAAAAACTCATTATACGATATACACTACACAGTTTGCTCCAGCAAGACCGATTTACCAGACACTGACTTCAATGAAAAGTAGGTAAACTTCTCCTTCAAAGCATCTATAGTTCCTTGCCTTCTATATGGTCCATATGAACAAAAACGCACCACTCCTTGAGGTGACAACAATGAGAGAGGTCCTATTTAGCACGGCAGGAGGGAGAGCAAAGGGGTAGCAGCTAGGCATTCAAGCACTTAGACATGAACTTCACTAATTGGAACATCTAAAGGTCCTCCAGTTCTATCACGATTCTTCCAGAAATCCAAAAGGCAGACCCCAATAGATCTATTAGTCTTATCCTTTTAAGGTATTACAGCGAGAAACTAAAGAACAGTAACATGTGTAACCTCAAATAGGGTTTAACCACATCACAGGAAGCATCTTGCACAAATTTTGAAATGAATACAAAACAATAACTTAAGTTAACTCAGTAAAAGCACTGAGGGTCAGCGCATCAATACATGTTTTTGTTAAAATTTTGCAACTATCATGATCAAACCTTACAAATCCAGAACCAAAAATGCCTAACAAGCATCTAAAGTGCAAGCAGATTAAAAATGTACGAAAAAGACTAATGGGAAGTTCCAGTTGAAATCATGGATTTCTAAACGATTTCAACACAGCCTCATTCAGGTATTGAAGACTTCGTTTTATATCAGATAAGGTACTGTTGATGAAAAAAAGAATTAAGAAAGTGCTACAGTTGTTTACTGGTTGTGCAGGAGACTAAGCATATCTAACAGAGCATTTACATCATTTGCAATAGACTGCATACACCAAAAAGACAGCAAAAGTATAGACCTATGTTTAAGGCTAAGTACATTTCCCTTTTTGCCTTCAAAAATTCTATGATTCCTTTCTAACCAAACTTTCCACCAAATGGCAGCAGGGAATGTGTTCAACATGATATTCTTGTTCTTGTTCAGACCTTTTCTGTGCCAACCTAGCATCAGAAGTGGTTGGTAGCATTGTCCAATGGATCACCTATGAAGAAACAAGGCTAAGAAACTTTCAATGCCTTTTTAAAAGTTAGAGACATCATATTACGACCTCGGAATTATCAGTAGAAAGGCTCTAGCTAAATTAAGGTAGAAGGTTAGGTAGCCGAGCGCTATCCTTATTTGTTACAGTAGCTTTAGTACATCACTTAGTGTGTTTCGTGTATTTTCATATTCCTAGACTTCTGTTATTACTTATTGTTGCCTTTGCTTCGCTTTTCTAATTGCACTACCTAGTGTTAGTTTTGCGTTTTCACTTGGTTTTCCGATTGGTTTGCTTGTCATTGCCCCTTCCCTTTGTTTTTCCTGAGCCGAGGGTCTACCGGCCGGAAAACAGTCCCTCTACCTTCTTAAAGGTAGGGATAAGGTATGCGCGCACACTACTATCCTCAGACCCTACTTGTGGGACTACACTGGGTTTGTTTGTTGCTGTTGTTGCTGTAAGCTCTAGCTAAATTGAATTCTAGCTTAGTTCATAGCAAACTCCAACAAAATCACCTAATTTATTCACCGCCAAATGAAGCATGACTCAATGCAATCCAATATGTTGATGTTTAGCATTATTTGACAACTTTGTTGTTTCAATCTTGTTGTTTCTCCATTTAATTCATCTCGGGCCAACATTATAAAAAATAAAAACAAAATAAAATAAAAGGTGCAAAAATAAAATAAGAAGTACAAAAAAGAGAAA
Organism: Nicotiana undulata; assembly: GCA_005239495.1. Taxonomy (NCBI): domain Eukaryota; kingdom Viridiplantae; phylum Streptophyta; class Magnoliopsida; order Solanales; family Solanaceae; genus Nicotiana; species Nicotiana undulata. Next base: position 83,455 of record ML267670.1, read on the forward strand.
GTTGTTTCTGAAGCTCGAAGCATGACCTTGAGCTAGTAAACAAGCTGATTAACCAATGGAGCCCAAAGATTGAATGGGAGGTTATCATCCGCATTGTTTTCTCTGAATTTTTCCTTTGCCCACATTTAATACCAAGAAGATTAACATACCTTTTCACAGAAGTATATCAATAGCTTCATAGCACCCGGAAAATATTCAAACACAGGCTTACCCATTAGAAACTCTAAGCATTGGTAGAAACAAAGGACTCTTTAGAACAACAACTTAATCCCAAAAGTGGTGGGTCGGTTATAAGGGTCAGTCATGTGGTCTATGTCCAGCTCTACTTCATCTGGGACTATTTCATTCTAATACCCAAATTTTAAGACAAGGAACTCCTCCCAAACTATAAATTATCTATATCGCATTTAACCTTATATTGACATACAAATCTTTAACCAAACTGAAAAACCCCAGTAAAGACCTGACCTAATCGAAGACAGAACAATGTACGTACATACATGCATAGAAAACGTCAAGACTTTACCAATTAGTCAATTACGATACTATCTTGTAGAAATAAATTAAGTTCAAGATAACCAAAACCCCACATGTTGGGATCAAACTGGGTTTGTTGTTGTTGTTGTTGTTGTTGTCGTCAAGATAACCAAAACCCCAAAATGCCAATTTCTTTTTAAACAGGACAGACAACAGAGATGCTACAAAAACCTACAATAGAACTGAACTTATATACTAAGAAAGACGGAAGAATCATAGCTAATTAATTGTCCCCAAGATTTAAAAAAAAAAAAAAAAAAAAAAGTACACATATACATGCATAGAAAACAACAAGAATTCTACAGACTAGATGCTTTCTTCAAAAAATACATTAGTTTCAAAAAATAAAACATAAACCTTAAAAGCCTATTTCTCTCTAAATAGGCAACCAAAAGAGAGTTACAAGTATTCAATCAAGAACCCAGAGATTTTGAACTCCTAGACTAAGATAAGCAAGGATCATTTGACCCAAATAATGAATAAAACATGTCAAGACTTTTACAGATTCCGATATTTTCTTCAGGAAATATATTAAGTTAGAGATACCCAAAACCCCTACATGTCTATTTCTTTCTAAAGCAGACTAAGAAAGACTAAAATTATTTAATAAAGCACCAAATTAGTAGACTAAGAAAGCAACAACCTTCCTTTAACCTAATTCAAGAAAATTATTAAGTTAAAGAATCCAATAAAACCTATAATGTCTATTTATTTCAAAACAGACGTTGAACAGAGATACCACAAATATTTGATCAAGAGTCTCACATTTTCGAAACATGAAGACCAAGAAAGAAGAGGCAATAATGTAAACATGGAAATGAAACGGGAAAAAGAGTGCATAGATATCAGTAATGACATTCAAAGACAGTAGAACCGTTCAGAAAATGTAATATCCAGTAAATATCTGAGGCACTATAATGCGAATAAGTAAAAGGTGTAGAAAGATAGAAAAAGGAAGGCGTACCGAGAACTGCTTCCAAGTAAGGAAATGCCATAGCGAACTCAGTTATTGGTTAGCGACTGCAAAGAGAGAGAGAGGTATAGTAATGGTGAAAAATTTTCTTTTGGTAATTTATAAAGAACGGTTTAGTGGGTCGGGTTACAGTGTGGAGTTTATGGGTCACCGACATGGTTCTATGGGTCGGATATACCCCGATAATTTACACCTGGGTGAAGTGCACAAATAGCCATTTATAACCACTCCTATTTTTAAGGCGTAATACATAAAAAGACACCTAAAGTTAGCATGATCTTTCACTTTGACACTTAACTAGGTCTCTTTCCATCTAAACTCATTTCTTAGGTAATTCTCATACCAATTAGACAGGTTTTTTGCTGGCTTATTAATTAACCAAGCGCGTGTTCTGCAATCTCCGTCTACGTGGAAAAAGTAACCATTATAAATCGTGCCACGTCATTTTTTTGTCCACCTCACCGTCTACCTCAGCTATATAGTGTTATTTCCACCAAAATACAAATAACTAGCCCTAAACAAACGATTTAAACATATCACCATCGTTCCTTTTACCATTGATGAAAACGAAGAAAGGTCCTACCACCGTTAAGCTTCTTCTTCTTTCCATCAATGGTGTTGGAATGTAGTATTTCCACGGATTTCTAACCGTATTTACAACGCTTCAAGGTCTGATCTCTCCTTATTTTCTATTGCTACAGCTAGGGCTTTTTATTTGTAAGTTATTGATAAAGCTAGGGTTTTTTGGGGGGTTTCCTTTGTGCTGGTCCCTTGTCGTCTCATGTAAGGGAATATTATGAATGATGACTATATTTTAACTCGCTTTTACCACGGGAGTACATTTATCGAACAACCTGTTCCAATATACAAAGGGGAATTAGATGCCTTTGATGTTGCTATCGATAAAGACCATTTTAGTGTTGTCGAGTTGTCTGCTTATGCTAAAGACCTTGGGTATGCAGCTGTCAAAGGGTTTTATTGTCAAAAGGAAAAAAATAGTGATTTTATCAAAGTCTTATCTGATTTTCAATTATATGAATTCGTGAAAGATTTAAAACATGGTGATATTTTGGATGTTTATTTGCGTCATCGGGTGAGTAGATTCGTGCAGGCCTGCTAGAAGAGGATTAAGTAGTCAACTTCCTCCAAAGGGTAAAGCAACTACCAACCAAAAGAGAGGAAGGAGTGCATGTAAAGAAGATGCTGAAAAAAGAGTAGAAAAGGGTCCAAAACTGTTGGATTTGGCATCTACACAGCTGCAAGTGTAACTCAAATACTAAATGTATATATTCATACATATTTCATCTATAATATGACTTAGAAATAAATTACTGATTGTGGTTCATTATTTGGCAAACTGCAGCCCGGAACATCAAGCCAAAGAGTTATTGCAAGTGGTTCAACTTAAAAGAGTGCAGCTCCAACAGGAATTGACCTTGGTTTTAAGACTAGAGGCTTGAGGTGGAAGGGTCAAGATGTTGTCACAACTTCCAATTTGTAGCAGATGAAGGCAAACTTCAGCAAGAAGTAATATCTTAGGAACTTATTTTGTCTATATGTTATGTAACAACAACCTATTATATTTTGGGATATAGTTTTTGAAAGAACTAAACTTTAATGGTTGTATTCAGTTGTGTTGTCTTATTGTTCTGTTTTGTCTATATGTTATGTGGAAGCAACTTCAGCCTTATTTTGTTTTGGCAGATCAAAATAGAAGTTGCATATTATGGTTTTATGCCTTATTAGTAATCTAATGGTTATATGCCTTGTTAGTAATCAATGGTTCTATGCACAATAGTCAGCCAAACTAACAGCAGTTGTATATTACAACAGCAGTTTCAAAAATTTGAAGTTTATAACAAAATTCAAGATTTTATAACAAAATTCAGTTGTACAGAAGTTTATAGCAACAACAGCTAAATATTACAACAGCAGTTTCAAAACGGAAGTTTATAGCAATAGCACCAACGTAACATATTAATCAACAACATCTAAAACAACCAACAACACCTAAAACAACCACAGTACATCAGTCTTATAGTTTCCATAAAACGAGCAACAATACAACAACAATCGTCAAAAGGATCCTTCTTCTTTTTGCTCGAACTTTCTCCTCTTCAAAATTTGACTCTCTTTAATAAACCCCAAATTATTTTCTTCGCTTGAGTAGGCATCTCATCGTCATACCAATAGAAATAATCACATCCACCATTTTTCTACAAATATCACAAAACACATTTAATCAATTTTTATCAAAGAAAATAATTCATAAAACAGAATTTACAAATTATGAACAAACAATTTACCTTTCTGATTTTTCAAGCAAAAAACCTACGGCCTGGGTTTAGTTGGGTTCAAGAAGTATTCAACTTTGGAGAAACACCACACTTACAGATTCGAGCGGCAACGCAAGGTGACATTGACGAGTTCGTCGATTCTGATAAGTTCGACATTAAAAACGCGACAACAACAGAAAAGAGAGGAAGAAGAGAAGAGAAGAAATTAATTGATACCAAGAAGAGAACAGAAACGAGAGAAAGAAGAGAAGAGAAGAAAAGAATTGACAAGAATAAAAGGAGAATTGCTGGAGAAATCTGAGAAAGAAGAGAAGAGAACAAATAGGTTTTTTTAATAATTGGGAAAGGGATTAGGGTTTAAATAATAATTGACAATCGATGTTACCGTTATGTGTATAATTGGGAAAGGAAAAATCACTTATTAGAATCCTTCACGCGCCTAAATAAGTTTGAAGTCACGCTATATGCCACATGCAAAAAACGTGTCTAATTGGTATGAGAATTGTCTAAGAAATGAGTTCAGATGGAAAGAGGCCTAGTTTAAGTGTCTGAGTGAAAGATCGTGCCAACTCTAGGTGTCTCCGTATGTATTACGCCTATTTTTAAAGTATAGACGAAAGATATATTTGGTGTCCGTATAAACTATCAAGATGGTGGGCCAAGTAGAGAGGTTGGTCCTGATAATGTTTAGGAGTTCGGGTAATTTATAGTCTCTGAGTTGAATATGACATGGACATTTCTGGTGATTGGAGGGTATAGATACTTGGTTAGGATGCACTTATGTGATATAGCTAGTATTGCGCGTGGAATACTATTTTTTAATGTGTATGTGAACGACAATTTGGACTACGAAAACTTGGATCTTACGTCAGCTACGAATGGGAGGCTGGCTTCCCCTTTCTATGTTGATGTTGTAGTTGATGGAGATAGTTCTGGTGTTTTGACATTGAGTATTAGGCCATCGAATATGAGTCTGCCACGAGTTGTAGATGCCATTCTGAATGGGGTTGAGATCATGAAGATTAATAATTCTGTAAGTAGTTTTGATGGTGAGATTTGTGCTCATTCTGTCTTGAAGAGTTGGAAGAAGGGAAGTGGTAACTTTTATCCTATGCTAGCTACTATCTTCTTGCCTCTGATAGCATTTGTGATTATGCATCGGAGAAGAGTTGGGGCCACTAACTCTGGGACCTGGTGGAGGTTACCCACAGAGATTCCTGAAGTTAATATGAAATACAACAACCAACTGTCATCTAATAAGCTGTGATAATTCTGAAATAAGATTAAGAAGATATCTTAATTTTCACTACTTTGAAACCTTTAGGGTTGCCTTTAGCACGGAGTTCAGTTGTCTTGTACTGTAAGTATTTATATTTATGTAATTAAAAGCAAAATTACTGTTCTAACAGGATTTGTTTTTGATTTTCCACTATTTGATATTTTCTGTGTGCTTCTGTATCTTATGTTTTATGATTTAACATTCAGAAAGTGAAGATTCTTATGCCAATATCTTTGTAAACTTGTTGGCAAACTCATATTTGATTTATTGATATTGTATGCTTCGAAGGCTTGGGTTGTCGAGAATTGGGCATTCTCACTTTAATTATGACTCCTATTTCATTGTTGCATGTTGATATCATACAGTTTTTACTATAAACATAGAACTGCTAGACGTTAGTGATAGAAAACTAAGATTATTAGATTGGGACTTCAGTACAAGCACTCATTGTCGAAGTCTTATGATGAATGCAATTCCAATTACTATCTAATCATAACTAACAAGGTTGGTTAGCCTCAGAAATACCTTAAGATGTTAGCTTTAGCCTGAGAGGACGATAGATGATATTTTTGATAGATCAGTAATTTCACCATTCTAATATAAAAGATGGTGAAGGGTACCTTAAGTTTTTGTTATAGATCTTAATTATACATATCTATTTAGACCCATTACGTGGTTGTGAACTAAAAAAATCAAACACACTTAATGATTAAGATATGAATGGTTAAGATTCAAACTTTAAAAACAAACACACTTAATGTCTCAGATCTGAATGATTAAGATATAGACATCTGTTAAGCGCAAACAAATGAGGCTTTAGTAATGTATGAGTTAGTAATGCAAGCATTAATTATGCAAATATTATTTTTTATCTACTGTTTGGTGTGGTGTAGTAAAAATTAAAATGTATTGCATAATTTTCAAGAAAATTAGCTGTTTATAGAAATGCCCTGTATATTCTTTAGCTTTAGGGTATTTTAAGAACAGTTTTGTCTTTAATTATACTAATACATGCATTAATAGTTTTGGTATTGTTAATACCATGGTTTGCTTGGTATTAGTTATCTATACTATATTAAAAGCACGAAGGCCTTTAGCGAAATGTCGTTCGCCCTTTTTAGCCTTTAAAAATCAAGTTAATATTGAATAAAATTGTAATTTAAGTTATATTCCTAATATTTAGTACTTAAGAATCAATAAAAGTGTTGCTTATCAAAACATTCCTTATTTGAAATAGGTAAAAAAAAGTCCTAAAAATTTAAGATATTAATATAAAAATGTTAAGAAATGAGAGCAAAATAAAATAATATACTAACTGAGACAAAATAAATATGAGGGAGAATATTTTGTTATTTCTTTTCTTGGTATATCTTCCATAGGATCAAAAGTTCCATATTTATAAAGGTACAAATTAATTCACTAGTTATAAGTTAATGTACTTTTTAATTGAGTACATGAATACAAAGTACGTTAAATGGACATACAAATGCATTCATCTCACTCACATGCATTCATCTCATTTATAACACTCCTCCTTGGATGTCCATTTGAAAGATAATGTGCCTCGCTAAACCCTTACTAGGAAAAGCCAGTGGGAAAAAGCCTAGTGAAGCAAAAAGAGTACACATATCTTGTAATACGCATTGAGTGCTGCCTCATTAAAAATCTTACCAGGAAAACTCACTTGGAACAAAATCTTGGTTAAGGAAAAAATAGTACAACGCGTATTATACTCCCCCTGACGAAAGTTTTATTTGATATCTCGGAGACGACGCATTCCAATCTTATGTCTCAGCTTCTCAAATGTTGATGTTGGCAATGACTTAGTGAATAAATCTACTAGATTGTCACTTGAACAGATTTGTTGAACATTTATCTCACCATTTTGCTGAAGATCGCGTGTGAAAAAAAACTTTGGTGAAATGTGCTTTGTTCTGTCTCCTTTGATATATCCTCCTTTAAGTTGAGTTGTACAAGCAGCATTGTCTTCATACAATATCGTTGGAATCTTCGTTTTTAAAGAAAGACCACACAATTGTTGAATATGTTGGGTCACTGATCTCAACCAGACACATTCTCGACTAGCTTCATGAATAGCTATTATCTTTGCATGATTGGAAGATATGGCAGCTAAAGTTTGTTTTGTTGAAGGCCATGAAATAGTTGTACCCCACAAGTAATTAGATAGCCTGTTTGAGATCGGGCTTTATGTGGGTCAGACAAATAACCTGCATCTGCATAACCAATCAACTGTGAATACGATTCATAAGAATAAAATAGTCCCATATCAATAGTCTCTCGAAGGTATCTAAAAATATGCTTAACACCATTCCAATGTCTTGTTGTTGGAAAGGAACTAAATCTTGCTAATAAACTTACTGCAAAAGTTATATCTGGTCGAGAATTATTTGCAAGATGCATTAGTTCCCCAATTGCACTAAGATATTGAGTTTCATCACCGAGAAACTCTCCATCATTTTCATGAGGTCGGAATGGATCTTTATTTATATCAAGTGATCTCACAACCATCGGGGTACTCAATGAATGTGCTTTATCCATATAAAAACGCTTTAGGATATTTTCGGTATAAGTTGATTGATGGACAAAAAATCCATCTTTCATATGCTCAATTTGTAGACCAAGAAATTTTTTTGTCTTTCCAAGATCTTTCATTTCAAACTCTTTCTTCGAACAATCTACTGCTTTTGGAAGTTCCACAGGAGTTCCAATGATATTTAGATCATCAACATACACAGCGATTATCCAGACCTTCTTATAAATACACAAGGACAAATTGGATCATTCTTATACCATTCTTTCAGCAAATAGTCACTCAGGCGATTATACCACATTCGCCCTGATTGTTTCAATTCATATAAGGATTTTTGAAGTTTTATTGAACAAGTTTCCCGAAAATATTTATTTGTTTCAGGAACTTTAAGCCCTTCGGGGATTTTTATATAAATTTTGTTTTCTAATGTGCCATACAAGTAGGTTGTGACAACATCCATCAAACGCATATCAAGTTTTTCATGGACTGTCAAATTTATAAGATACCCGAAATTGATTGCATCCACCACATGAGAATATGTCTCCATATAATCAATATCAGGTCTTTGCGAAAATTCTTGTGCCACAAGTCGTGCTTTATATCAAACGACTTCATTTTTATCATTTCGTTTTCGCACAAAAACCCATTTGTATCCTACTGGTTTTATTCCTTCAGGGGTTCGGACTATACGTCCGAATACTTTACGTTTTTCAAGTGACGCTAATTCTGCCTGGATAGCGTCTTTCCATTTTGGCCAATCATTTCTTTGTCTACATTCATCAACATATCTTGGTTCAAGATTCTCATCTTGTTGCATTATCTCAACAACAACATTATAAGCAAAAATATTGTCGACAATAATATTATTTTGGTTCCACCTTTTTTCCGTAGAGACATAACTTATTGAGATCTCTTCATTCTTATTATTTTCAGGTACCTGAACCTCCTCTGAGGTCTTAACATTTGTTATGTCAGGGGGCTCTTTTTATCAATTGTCTTCATATTATGATCTCCTAGATCATTTGCTCCTTTTTGCTTTCGAGGATTTTTATCTTTGGAATCAATTAGTCTACCACGTTTCAAGCGTGGCTTAGACTCATTTGTATTTATGGATTGTCCAACCGGGACATCAATTCGAATAGGAGCATTAGCAGCTGGAATATGTGACTTAGTCACTCTTGGTAGGTTAGTGAATGCATCTGGCAGTTGATTTACAATATTTTGCAAATAAATTATCTTTTGAACCTCGTGTTCACATTGCTTTGTTCGAGGATCTAAATGAGATAGTGATAATGCATCCCAATCTATCTCCTTTTGTAATTGCTTATTTTCTCCCCCAAGTATTGGGTATACAGATTCATCAAAATGGCAATCAACAAATTTTGCCGTAAATAAATCTCCAGTCATAGGTTCCAAATATTTTATAATAGAATGGGATTCATACCCAACATATATCCCCAACCTTCTTTGTGCGTTGTGGTGGAGCAATTGGAACATATATGCACATCCAAATATTCTAAGATGGGAAATATTTGGCTCCTGACCAAAAGCCAATTGTATTGGGGATTCTTTATGATAACTTGTGGGTCTGATCGGCACAAGAGCTGATGCATGCAAAATAACATGACCCCATGCCGAAATGGGAAGTTTTGTTCTCATAAGCATTGGTCTAGCAATTAATTGGAGGCGTTTGATCAATGAATCTGCTAGACCATTTTGAGTATGAACATGAGCAACTGATGCTCAATAGTTATCCTAGTTGATATGCAATAATCATTAAAGGCCTGGGACGTAAATTCACCAGCATTATCAAGACAAAGTGTCTTAATTGCATAATCTGGAAACTGTGCTCTTAATATTATTAATTGAGCTAGTAACCTCGCAAAGGCCAAATTGCGGGTTGATAACAAGCACACATGTGACCATCTTGTAGATGCATCTATTAAAACCATATAATATCTGAATGGTCCATATGGAGGGTGTATGGGCCCACATATATCACCCTGTATATGTTCCAAAAATACAGGAGATTCAACTCCAACTTTAATTACCGATGGTCTAATAATCAGTTTTTCTTGAGAACATGCAACACAAGAAAATTCTTTAGTTTGAAGAATCTTCTGGTTCTTCAATGAATCCATGTGAATTCTCAATTATTTTGCGCATCATATTATAACCGGGATGACCCAACCGGTCATACCAAATAATAAAATCATTAGTAAACTTTTTGTTTATTATGACATGTGATTCAACTACACTAATATTAGTGTAGTATAATGTAACGACCCGACTGGTCGTTTAGGGAATATAAACTCCGTTCGATGGAGTAAGGTCTTGAACAACTTCACATTGGGTATATCGATCGGTGTGCGTGGTTAGATTCAGTTATCGAATAATCCGGAGTCGAATTGGAAGAAAAATTTCAGCCTTTTGAAGCTTAAGTGATGGAGGTTGACTAAAGGTTTGACTTTTGTGTAAACGGTCTCGAAATGAGTTTTGGTTAATGTCAACAGCTTTGTATGGTGATTTAAGACTTAGGCGCGCGTCCGAAATTGGTTTTGAAGACTGTAGAGCAATTTGAGGTAATTCGGCAAAAGTTGAAAAATGGAGAAGTTCGACCACAAAAATTATAACCGTGTAGAAGCCCTCATCATAAGAAAATAAAAACTAAAACAAAAAAAAATTGTAGTACGTAACTAATTAGAAAACCAGTGCCATTAGACAAGGATCTAAGCATAATCCCAAAATATTCTTCCACTCAATTGTAAGGGACCCCACTAAAAATGGTGGGTTTGGCAAGTAGTAAATTTTCACTCATTTTTTTTCTCTTTTCAAGATTCAAAAGCAATCCATTTTTCTATCATTATTCAATTATAAACCATATATTATGTTCCTTTTTCAAAAGTTTTGTATTGAGGATTACCACTGTTGTTTGCCCAATTTCTCCACAGCCCAGTTCTTGTAGCTAATTTATGCTCTTAATAGTTAGCTCAAGTACTTACAATTTTGCTACCCCACAAGTTGAACCTCAACAAAAAAATGACCCCCCATTCACCGAAACAGTGTTCGGATTCATTTTATTGGGAAGTAATTGTCATTCTTGAAGTGTTAGAAGATGACTGTATGGTAAACACCAATGTCATTTGCCTATTGTGTTCCAGTTAGTGAATGTGTATACTGTTTAGCTTGTGTTCGTTGGGTGTGGAAGAAGTTCCTTTATACTGCTGGCCGTGAGAGTGAAATTGGGGACTTGCAATTGCTAGTGAGTTTGAGCCAGTGCCACGATTTTGTCGATATATTATAGTTGTATATGAGGATGATATTAGAAACCCCATATGGACTCCCCCTGGAGGATATGGTATTGATCTTGATTGGGTTATTGTAAAGAAAAATCATGAAGATACTCAAGGGAGGGTATCTCCTTATTTGATCTATGTTGATCATGAGAATGCCGAAATAGTTGTAGCAATTAGGGGTCTTAATTTGGCTAAGGAAAGTGATTTTTGGTCCTACTTGATGATAAACTTGGGCAAGCAGAATTTGATGGGGGTTATGTTCATAATGGTTTGTTGAAGGCAGCTCAATGGTTTTGGGAAGCAGAATCGCAAATTTTAAGGGAATTAGTGGAGAGGTATCCGAATTACACCTTGTCATTTGCTGGGCATTCTTTAGGGGTGGGGTCGGTAACTCTATTGGCAATGTTGGCTGTGAAGAACAGAGAAAAAGTTGGGATTCTTAGAGAGAAAAAGGATCAGATGCCTTGCAATTGCTCCTGTCAGGTGTGCCTCAATGAATTTGGCGGTGAGATATGCGGACATCATAAACTCGATTGTGCTTCAGCTGTTCTAGTTGGATTTGAGCTGTCCGGAGGCCTTTTCGCAAGTTCGTTTATGAGTACCGGGTTGTCGTTCTTGAGGTAAGTATCTTGCCTAACCTTGTATGGGGAACTACTCCCTTAGGATTGAGTCTTCCTTGTTGATTGTAGTCCGAGTATGCGAGGTGACGAGTGTGTACTCGGAATTATTTGCAATTAGATTGGCCTCTTAGGATTCGTAGGTTCTTATATTACCCGTGTATGATTTGTAATTGTTACATTTGAATTCTTGGTTGCTAATTTCATCCGTTCCTGTTTAAATTAGAATTATTTGTTTTTGGATTCCTTCGTCGTCTATTTGACCTTACTTGACTTAACTGAATATTCTACTTCTCTCATCATCATGTTATATTTTCTTCCTAGCTTGCCTAATTGACTGTAATTAGTGTCATCTAGCCTTACAGTTGACTAGCCGTAGTTGGAACATCTATCAGTTGGAGTCAAGTATGCCCGTGAGGCACATTGTGATCTATATGGCTATTCCCTTAAGTGCTACTTAGGTCTAATTGTTAGACATTTATGTTATTGGTATTTCCTTGATGTTGCCTATTACCGGGCCTTGGTTGAAGTTGAGTTTATTCTGTGAAGTTAACTGTTTAGGTGAGATTGGTTATAGCTGTTTTCCTTGCCGGGATCGTGTGGTTTCTCTTATTATTCCGTTGTTGATGATGTTGTTTGCCTTGTTGACTCCCTTGCCGGGAGGTTATGGTTTCTATTATTGTTTATGTTGTTAATGATATTGTTTGTATTGTTGACTCCCTTGCCGGGATGTTGTGATTTATGGTTCATATTGTTGATGTTCCTTGCCAAATCGTGTATCTATTTGTTGCATTGTGAGGAAGAGTGTAAATCACGAATGGTGATGCCGTGTCATAATTTAAATATTCAAAAGCACGACGGATAATGTCGTGCCGTTTTATTTATTCATTGCATCGTGAGGATGAGAGTAAAAGCACAAAGGGTGATGCCGTGTATTTATTTGTTGCATTGTGAGGAAGAGTGTAAATCATGAAGGGTGATGCCGTGTCATAATTTAATATTCAAAAGCACGAAGGATAATGTCGTGCCGTTTTATTTATTCATTGCATCGTGAGGATGAGAGTAAAAGCACGAAGGGTGATGCCGTGTATTTATTTATTTACTTTTTTTGGTGAGGATGGAAGTAAAAGCACGAAGAGTGATGCCGTGCACTTGTCTTTGCATTTTATTCCGTTGTTCTAAATTTGGATATTCCTACTGATCTCTTACTGCATTTATTGGCAAGATTTGATATTCCTCCTGTACTGCATGACAATTTCTGAGTTCCGGTAGATAAATCTTGAGGAGATTTTGATCAAGGGAACTTATTGAAAAGTATTATTGAAAAAAAAGCAATGATTTCGAAATGATTATATTTGAATGACTTTTACACCAAAAGTATATTTGAAAAGCTCTAGTCTTGCCTAAAATGATATTTGGAAGTCATTTACTGGGAAAGCATCTTTGGAAAGTTTCGTATTTTGAAAAAAACTGTGTTTTTACGTAATTCTCTCTATTAAATATACTTATATCTATTTTTGGAGAAAGTATGTTTTCAAAGGAAACTCTTCCATACTAAAATGATTTTATTTGCAAAAGTTTTCATATGAACTGTTGTTTAAAGATTTCCACCAGTTTATGGATTTTAATGGCTAAGGCCCGATGTGAACAAACCGACGTAGAGCTGAGTTATGGGTGTTCTCTATTGTATTGTGTTTCCTTTCAGTTTGGCTTGTCTTGTTGTCCATCTTTCTGTGTATTTTTGTGTTGTTACGTGATTGTTTTCTGTAATTTCCTTCCGTTTTATATTGTCATTGTTGTAAATTATTCCGTGAAGTCTTAGAAGATGTAACGTTCGGTCATTCTATATTCATGTTATTTGTTTTGTAGACCAGTGGTGTCTTGACTAGTCCTCGTCACTACTCCACCGAGGTTAGTCTTGATACTTACTGGGCACCGCTGTGGGGTGCTCATACTACACTTCTGTGCATTTTGTTTGCACAGATCCAGGTTTTGGTTGTTAGTAGCTGCGCGGATGATTGCTGAGGAGACTCAAGGTAACCTGTTGTTGCGTTCGCAGGCTTCGGAGTCACCTTCTGTTCTATTCAACTGTTGTACTTATTTCCAAACAGTTGTATGTAGAAGTTGTAGAAGATTCGTAGAGCTTATGACTTGTATTATCGGGTTTTGGGAAAACAATGTAAACTCTGTCAAGATTTCTATGTCTAGACCGTTAGTTTCCTTTTATTATTGTTGTTATTCACTAACTGTTAGTCTTACCTAGTCCTTAAGACTAGGTGCCATTACGATACCCAACTGAGGGAAATTTGGGTCGTGACATATAATCCGGAGGAAAATGCGGGAAGCTTTTCAAGCACATACTTCTTTTCCGCTTTTATTGTAGTAATATAAAGGTATTCAACCTTTCCTTCATTGGTGGTCTCAATATGATAGCCATTTTGACGAATATCTTTGAAACTCAACAAGTTTCTTTGAGATCTACTACAATATAATGCATCATTAACAACCAATATAGTTCCTCCTTGTAGTAATACAATCTCTCTTCCAGAGCCCTCAATTAATTTTGTGCTACCAGATATTGTAACTATATTGGCTTCTTTCATAATTAAATAAGAGAAAATATCTCTTATCTTTTAGTATGGTGTGCTTCGTAGCACTATCCAGAAGACATATTTCTTCTTTATTATTCATACGACCAACTGAAGACTGAGAAGTTTTCATATTATTCAAGAAGAAGAAAAAAATACATCATAAGTAATTAAAAAATTTAAGAACAAAAGAAACTACATTTATGAAATTAAATACCAACAACATAAAAAGTTTTATTCAAAATATGAACTTCATAAATAGAAATACATTTTATTCTTATAATTTTTTCCAATAATAAGTCTTCAGTTATGATGCTCAAAGAAGTCTCCAGCTTCTAAATGAGTAATATCTGCAAGACCTTCAAAAATATCATCTTTTAGGCAAGGTTTGCTTCAACTTTATCATGGCTATTCATGGGACCCGCATCATCATCATTTTGAAAGGTGAAGTTAGTCTCAACCTTACTTTGTTTCCCTTTTATGGAAGCTTAATAAAGTTTGACAAAATGTTCAGGCTAGCGACAAATTCGTGCCCAGTGATTTTTCATACCACATCGGTGGCAAATATTATTTTTGTCTTTTGAATAATTATTCTGAGAACCCTTATTGTTCTCTTGTTTATAACGACCACCACCATGGCAATTATTATTTCTCCCCTTGCCACGCCCACGTATATTTATACGACCAAGATAATTATTTTGTCTTTTTTCAGACTTTGGATCAATCATTCCCAGATTCGCTTCTGGAAATGGAGTTGAGTGGGGCGGGCTTCATGATTTTTCATTAAAAGGGCATTATGTTGTTCACCCACCAAAAGGCATGAAATTAAATCGGAATATTTCTTAAAGCCTTTTCACGGTATTGCTGTTGTAACACCATATTTGAGGCATGAAATATGGAAAGAGTCTTTTCCAGCATGCCCTCGTCATTCATAGGTTTCCCACATAATTTTAGTTGGGAAATTATTCTATATACAACAGGATTATATTCACTTATGGTCTTATAATCTTGTAGCCGTAAGTGCATCCACTCACGACGAGCTCTTGGCAATACCGTAGCCTTTAGGTGGTCATATCGTTCTTTCAAACTAGTCCATAATTAAAATGGATCTTTCAAGGTTAAATATTCACTTTTTAACCCTTCATCGAGATGATGGTGAAGAAAAATCATGGTTTTCGCTTTATCCTAACTTGATGCTTCATTTCCTTCTTTAATAGTGTCACCACAACCTTTAGCGTCAAGGTGAATTTCAGCATCAAGTACCCATGGCAAATAGTTATTTTCAGAGATGTCAAGTGCCATAAATTCAAGCTTTGATAAATTCGACATAGTGAAAACTATCATAGAAATAAGTGAATTAGAATGACAAGAGTTATTATTATCAATGAAAAATTCAGTGCAGTGCATAATTCTGTATTAATATTCTATATGTATATTTATCAAACAAATAATTATGTGCAGTGCGATGATAAATTAGTGTTTAATATTACCCACCAGAACTTTAGACATTTAAGTATATTTTCATAGAATAAATAAGTTGAATTAATATGTACTAGTATAATTTTGTTCTACTTAGAATATGTTTCAATAAGCTAAGTAGGCATAAAACTAGATAATATCAATTCTGACAAGTTTCAACATTCATTACGATACATCTAATAGTTAAGTCGTTAATTTTAAAGTCATTAATTAGTTTGTACACTTAGGTGATAAATTTATTGAATACACATTTAAACCTTTTGAAAATTTTGCAAGAATTCCTTCTAAATGCATATTATGTTAGAATATTTGGATTAGTCTAATTATTTTAATTCAATTTTAATACTTATTTATTTATGTGTATGATTAAACTTCTTCGTAGTTTATATAATGAAATAACAATTTAACTGAAACTTATTGTTTTCATACCATGCAATTATTAAAATCATATTCAAAACAAGTTATGCATATGGTAATTTAATTGCAGGTTAAAGAAGATCCTAATAGAAACATTATAAACATAGGAATGTATACCTGAATCGGAAAAGAAACTGACTACCTCTTTTAGGAACAAGATAAAATCTGGATGAAGCAGATAACCTCAGTTGGTTAAAACTTCGTGTTGATAACATGTTAAGAAATGAGAGTAAAATAAAATAATATACTAATTGAGACAAAATAAATATGAGGGAGAATATTTTGTTATTTCTTTTCTTGATATATCTTTCATAGGGTCAAAAGTTTCCTATTTATAAAGGTACAAATTCATTCACTAGTTATAAGTTAATGGACTTCTTAATTGAGTACATGAATACAAACTACGATTAAATGAACATACAATGCATTCATCTCACTCACATCCATTCATCTCATTTACAACAAAAAAACTTTATTTCCTTGTAGGTGAATTTAATTTTCTGAACATGAACCTTAGTGATGATAGTTCCAAGTTTTTGTCCATTTTCTTTCTTACTTTGTTATAGCTAATTTTATTATTTTAGAATAAATTAATTATATTATTAATAAATTTATTCGTTAAAAACTCAATACAATTATAAACGATAAATATATAATTTTTACCACATTCTAATTATCCATTAATTTTTTTTTCCATCCTACGTAGTTCAATTTGTGTCTCCTATCCTAATCATACAAAAATATATAGTTATATATTTAGAGTTATAGAAATACATCTACTGAGTTGCATATTTCTTTCTTTTATATCAGCTAAAAAATTCTTATATTATTTTGGAAAAAGAAATGCACTACACCTTTTTATAGCATTTCTCTTAATGCATTGGTAATTATGATATGTCTATGTAGTGTGCACTAACAATATAAGTAAATATTGAATTCTCCAACTGAGTCTTTTAGCTAGCCATCAGGGGGCTTTTGAAATTGTCATGCATTCTCTCTCAACCTCGACCATGCCACTAAATACAAACCAAGACACAATACCCTCAAAACCACCATACATCAAACCCCAATTACTACTATCTACAGCGGCCGACTCCTTGTTCAAAGAGGTATTAATGATCGATCTCCATACCAACATTAATACGCCTGGGGAACTTCAAGAGCCTAACGACTATGAAACCAACAATGATCATCAGTGTAGAGACCCCCCCATAATCCATATAACGAAAGAAGATAAACATAAAATCTACCTCCCATGGCGGTTCTCCCTCATTATCAAACTGCAAGGCCATAGAATTCAACATGATTCACTTAAAAAAAAGCTTAGTGAGATTTGGAAACCGTCAGAATTACTTAACCTCATAGACCTGGGAGACGAGTATTACATAGTTCGTTATACCAAAGAAGAGAATATGATCAATGCTCTGAAGAACGGACCTTGGTTCATCTATGGTCACTTTCTATCTGTTCAAAAATGGAAACCCAATTTTGTGGCCTCCCTGGCACAACAAAACTTCACAGCAATCTGGCTAAGACTACCCCAACTCCCCACTGAATTTTATGACAAGGAAATCATCCAAAAGTAGGAAATTCCATAGGCAAACTCCTAAAAATCGATGCATGTACATCTGCAGCACTAAGGGGGAGATATGCTCGTCTATGTGTAGAGTTACCCTTTGACAAACTAGTCAGACCTTATATAGTGATTGGCTCCCATAAACAACCAGTACACTATGAAGCAGAGAAAATACTTTGCAAAAATTGTGGACACCTGGGCCACAACAATGGACAGTGCTCCTCTTCCATGCACATACACCCAGAAGACGCATCACACATGCAGGACACATGAGAACAGATGAAGGTTCCAACACAAGAAGCACAGGTCGATGAATGGAAGATAGTATCTTTTTCAGAAGGCAAGAAAAAGCAAATGCCTAAACGACCTATAACACCATCAATATCCCAAGATTCAGGTATACATGTCAATATCTATGATGCCACCACATGTAGGTACCTTTCTTCCCAGAAATTTATGTACAAGGGCAAAAATCAAGCCACACATTCAAGAAAATCTTCAATAAATCATGATCAATCAAAGAACTCGTTTGGTTCTCTAATTACTGAAGATTTGGAAATCATGTAACTAGACGAAAACCAACCCAATCAGACATAGTTCTCAATAATAATTTGCTACAAAATAGTAATAATAATTTAATTAAAAATAATTTCCTGGAAAATTATACTAATAAATCAACTATTAAAACTAATACCAGCAGTATCACAGAATACCAGCAAAAGACATATCAGGGTACCACCCCCACTACACCCCCCCCCCCCTTTAATAATATAACCCTACAGAACTCTAAGACCCCCTCACCCCTAATCAATAATTACCCTACTAACGTTCACCCAACCCCCGTAACCTCCCACACTACCCCTAATACTACGCATGTTAGCAACATGCAAATCACCTCCCTGCACGAAGCCAACAACACTATCCACGTGGAAACTCTAAACCTCAAGCATGAACAAATGGCTGACTCCATCAACCACGTTAACCAAATCTCCACTCCTAAATTACCTGATCAAATCACGCTAAACCAATATAAATACATGCACCAAGATTTATCAATCATTGAAAATAATCGATCAGTTCACAACACAATCTCCACCAACACGTCTTCATCCATAAATATTAACCAAAAACAACACAATGCCAAGACTACCGACTTCGATCAGACAAAGATATCGTTTAATCCCACTACAAAGAATAACTCCAACAATGGCCAACAACCAAAACCAAGAGCAAATTCCACCGAGAATTCTAGTCCAACCTCCAATGCCCCAGAACCACCAACATCTCTCGTGGGTGGAGATGGGCTTAATGGGTCAGGAAATCTCTTTCACGCTAACTCTAGAGGGCAGGGAGACAATCATAATCCTACAGAACACACATTACATGGCACATCTAATTTCGGAGGAAGTTCGACTGGCCATGAACAATTACATGAATCAAATATGGATAAACACCGTCCTGTAACCAATAGCTCCAAACATGCCAAACATAGTGCAGCAAGGCATGATGGGCGAGTGGAACCTACCTCCCCACTTTGTCCCCATACAGTCATCTACCCCACTAGCGGAGCTCCCTTTTTTCACTCCAGAAATAATGACCACCATCAACCCAGTCTTCACCCAGTGGAACAACCCCTCAGTCCCACCTCAAATGCCCAATGAACCCAACCAAACACACATGAATCACCACAACCAAACACAACCTCCACATCAACAAAACACTGTGCCAATGGAGCACTTCATGGAGGACGAGGTCGACCCCGTAAACTTAGTCCCAGAAAATCTAATGGAAAGTTCAAACCTCGACGAGGTAAAGGTGTTTCTCTTCTTGGAAATGCAAGAGCAGAGGCAGATTCTCAAATGTCCAATGGCACTGTACAAGTGCACTATGGACATTCGACCCCCGACAGACCCAACTGTGGGTCAGTATGCAATGATCTTGGTGCCCTTCCAACGAAGGAATCCAGTTTATGTCCCGAGGGAGATAGAGAATTGGGACATCAGGAATCATCCACTCAACATGAATAGAGAAACCAATTTCATTGTTTGGAATATACGAGGTGGTAACAGTGAGGAATTCAGGCTTAACTTCAGGGACATGGTGGATACCCACCACCCATGCATGGTAGCTCTCTTAGAAACTAAGATGGACAACCATCTTCCTCTCCTCAAGCCTTTTGGGTTCTCAGACATGATAGAAATCCCAGCACATGGTCAGTCCGGAGGGATGGTCATCCTTTGGGATCACAATTTGATCAATGTCCATAACTTTGTCCACAGGAACCAAGAGACAGTGCAACAATTGAGGTTAGACATTCTAAAACTACTTGGATCTTTACTGCAATATATGCTAGTACAAATATGTATTCTAGGAATGATATGTGGAATAACTTACTAGATATTTATAACTCTTATAAAGGTCCTTGGTTGGTAGGGGGTGACTTCAACGAAGTTCTTAGTTCAGATGAAAAATTAGGGGGAAGGACAATCAACAGCCGTCTGGCTAAACTAATCCATAAGTACCTAAACTGCTGCAACCTCTTAGACTTAGGTTTCAAAGGTCCTAAATATACATGGTCCAATAACAGAAGTCGTAATAAGGGTTTAATTCTAGAAAGGCTGGATAAAGCCTTCGCCAATGAAGATTGGCTATCCTTGTACCCTAAGTCAAGTATTACTCACCTACCCAAAACCCACTCAGACCATAATGCTCTTCTAATAGAATTAATTCCCAAAAACACACAAACTCTCCCAAAACCTTTTAGATTAGAAACGTATTGGTGTAGACACCCTGACTTCTCTAACTTGGTTAGAAGCACGTGGACTGATACACATTATCCAGTCAATGTCCAAAATTTTCTCAACAACATTAAGGACTGGAGAGCAGCCCACTTTGGTAACACCCCTAACCAAAAAAGAAAAATATTAACTAGACTTTATGGGATTCAAAATTCCCCTAAATATCCAACCAGTGCCTTCCTCAATAATTTAGAAATCAATCTTCGTGGAGAATAAAATTTCATACTCAAAATAGAAGACGACTATTGGAAACTTAGATCTCGAATCTCCTGGTTACAGGTCGGAGATGCCAACACAAAATTCTATCACATTATGGTGTCCAACAGGAATAGAAAAAAACCCATTAATTACTTCAAGGACGAGAAAGGAAACTGGATAAATGACCCCCTTCAAATTATGGAACACACTAAATCCTATTTCGAAACCTTATTCCATACAAATCACACAAACACCAACTGGACCAATATTTTGATAGATAAAAAAATTGATCATAATGTCGACCTCTATGTCCTTGATAGACCTCTTCATCCCAATGAGGTAACAAATGCCATCTTTTCTTTCAAGCCCTTCAAGGCTCCAGGGCCGGATGGGATCCATCCTTTCTTCTACCAACGGTACTGGCACATTGTAGGACACTCAGTGCAAAATTTGTGTTCAAAAGTCTTCACGAATCAAGATATCCCAGAAGGTATCAACGATACATACCTTTGCCTGATTCCAAAGATCCCCAATGCTACAAATCTAAAAAACTTTCGTTCTATTGGCCTTTGTAACACAATATATAACATAATCACAAAAATCATTGCAAAAAGAATTCAGCCCCTAATAGACAAAGTCATTAGTTCCTTTCAGGCTAGTTTTATCAAGGGGCGTAGAGCCTGCGATAGCGCAATTTATAATCCAAGAAATTTACAACCACATCAAAAAAGTAAGAGCAAAAAAGCTAACATGTTGCTTAAGCTAGACCTGGAAAAGGCTTTTGATAAGCTCGAATGGTCCTTCATTTATCGGACTCTCAATCATTTTCGTTTCCCACCAAACATAACTCGTTTGATCATGAAATGCATAAGCACAACCAAGATTGTTGTACTAGTCAATGGGTCAACCACTCAATTATTCCAACCATCAACGGGTATTAGGCAAGGTTGTCCCCTCTCACCATACATCTTCATTTTGTGTATGGAAACTTTGTCGAAATTGATCCTCCACCAAGTTGACTTATGCTTATGGGATCCGATCCATTTAAGTAACAAAGATATAGGAATTTCCCATCTATTCTTCGCAGATGACCTGACCTTAATGGCACGGGCTAATGACAAAAACTACATGACCATTAAAAGATGCCTTAACTTATTTTGTGACCTCTCAATCCAGTCCATTAACTTACAAAAATAAAAAATAATCTTCTCCAACAACTGCCAACATGATACAACCAAACGCGTAGCAAATGACTTCAATATCAAAATCCAGGATCACTTTGGTAAATATCTAGGTTTCCCAATTGTAGATAGAAACCCCAAACCTTCTGATTTCCAATTTGTCATAGACAACATGCGTAAAAAGCTTTCCAATTGGCAAACAAAATTCTTAAATATTGCGGGAAGAGCTACTCTAGCAAAAGCCACTCTAAATACTATCCCAAATCATTCAATGCAATACACCACTCTACTGACCAAAATAAACAAACAAATAGACCAAATTCAAAGAAATTTCATTTGGGGCACCACCATGAAAAAAAGAAAATTACACCTCATCAAATGGGACACTATTACCACCCCAAAAATTTCAGAAGGCCTGGGCATTGTCAAAGCAAGTCATAAAAATAATGCCCTCCTCTCAAACCTTACTTGGAGGATCCTAATAAACACTACAACCCCTTGGGAAAACATTCTTATCAATAAATATGGTTCCAAAAAACTATCAAACACCTCTTTTATATGGAAAAGTATTCTAAGGGGTTGGACCTTATGTGCACAAGGTATTCATTAGATCCCCAACGCTCAATCTAACATGAGTTTATGGAACACAAGATGGATCCCTCACACATCAACTCTTAGATAATCCATCAAGGGCCCTCTTAATAGAAATGAACACAAATTAAAAATTAAACAAGTTATCAAAAACACTAACTGGGGCTTTTCCAACATTTCTTTTGAGATTCCATCCACGATTATGGATAATATATACACTATCCCTAAGACCCTACGTAAAGGAATCATGGACAAACCCCTGTGGTGCCTCAACACCAGTGGGATTTTTTCAACCAAAAGTTGCTACGAACTATTAACGGAACATCATGGACCTTACAAGGACTTCTCATGGGTTTGGAAGATACAATGCCCCAATAAGCTAGAATCCTCATTTGGCAATATGCTCACAAAAAGTTACCATCCAGAAACTATTTACATGGTATAGGCATGAACATTGATCCTACGTGCCCAGTTTGTCGTCTGGACTCAGAAACAATCACTCACATCTTTGTGGAATGCCCCGCTGCCAAATCACTATGGCATTCCCTAAACATTGATACGAACAAAATTAATAAAAACAACTGGCTACACTACCTTCGAGATAGTGATCCCTACATAAACATTAAACACATTTCTTGGGGTATTCTATTTCCTTTTTGCCTATGGGGTATCTATGGTGAGGAACAACAACAATATTAACAATACCAATATTTATCCTAATCGTAAAAATATTATTAAATATGCCATGGAATTCAGATGTGCAACCATTCCCTACAATCTGATGTCTACAACTACGACCATTAATATTAAATGGCACGCTCCTCAACTAAATCATTACAAGCTTAACACAGACGGGGCTTTTAAATCTTCAACCAACAAGGCAGGATTAGGGGGTGTGATCAGGAATCATGACGGCAACTGGGTGATTGGGTTCCAAAAACAAACCAACGCCATCTCCTCACTCCATGCAGAACTCCAAGCCATCAAGGAAGGGCTATTGATTGCCAAAGAATACGACCTCCTGCCACTGGAAATAGAAACTGATTCAACGGAAGTCATAAACGCTATAACACACGACCATGCAGTTTGTGCTAACACAGTCTTATCTTGCAGGTCATCCATGCACCAACTGAAGGACCCCCTCCTCCGGCATAGCTTCCGAGAAGGAAACAAAGTGGCACACATCCAAGCAAAAGATGCCACCACAAAATGCTTCAACCAGTATGATCGAAATAGGGTAAAAGTCCTTGTATTCCCACCTTCTTTTGTATCCTTGCAAGTGAGTAAGGAAAAATGTGAGAATTATCTTAGTAAAAAAATAATATGTATTTTGGTTTGTAATAGCCTAAGATCCTTAGGTAATTAGTGTACTACCTGTGACCATCCGTCAGGAGATGGAACTTTTGGATGCGATGTAACCTAAATATTATCGGCATATAATATAATATAAGTGCTTTTACAATCAAAAAGAAAAAATCTACAATGAGTTGTAACTTGTGTTAAAAATTATTTGTAATATATTACCAATTAATACTTAGATGTAATTAGTTATTATCTTACAAATTACCTGATGCGCATACACAATTTAACATATTTGAATTCATGAATCTGTCCTTCTACAATTACCTTCTATCAACTATGAAGTTAAAAAATGAAGAAACAAATGTTATCCCCTATTTAGATAAAATATAAAAGATAACAAAGTTTTTGAAGCTTCAGCTTGATAAGTGTTGTACAGTGTTTTCATCTTAAATTCGGTGAGAAATCATGAACGATATACTATGTTTTTATCACAACAATAAAAATAGGATAAAAAAATATAATTAATTGACATGTATTAAGTACTGAGTTTCCGATTCAAAAGAAAGTTAAGATAATTTTTTTTTTACTAAAATAGATTTTCAAAAAGATAGAAATGCTGCTCGGTCAAAGAAAACTACTTTTTAATGATTAAAATAGAACAAAGATATAAAAAAGTGTCTTCTCTCAGTTCATCAATTGTATTTGTGTCTTTAGAAAATAACTACCGAAGGCGTATTTCAGAAAAACTCTTAAATCTTTAAGGCTGGCGTAATCTTGCTAGAAATGAAAAAAAGAAGTGATCAAATTATAAAACTAGAATAAATTTTAAACTGAAGGAGTTACATAAAATCAATATTCATTCCTTTTTAGAACATATACATCTTTTTTTATACCTCAAATACAATTTCTCATATACTAGCATTTAAAAAATATTTTTTTAAATATTACTCCCTCCGGTCTAAAATAAGTGATTTTTTGCTTGTTTTCACGCAAATTAAGAAATTCACCTTTTAGCATTAATTAGTAATGAAATTGACCATATTAACCTTTACTATCCTAACACATACTCCTAACACATACTCCAACACTATTTACTCCAAAGGCAATGTAGGAAAAAAATAATTAATTCATTCTTAAAAGAGAGATTCTAAGGCTGGAATTCGAATTAGAACAGAAAAGAAATTGAAATGATGATGATAAAAAGTGAAAAGAGGAGTGGATAGCTAGCGCAAGGAAATGGCAAAGGGTCTGGTCGGAAAGAAGCTTGCTTACACCTTGGTTTATATTGAAAGAAGTCTTCCTCCTTGAGAAGGTAGCCTTTCTATCATTTAGTGGATAACTCCTTGCTCCATTTCGCTTTCGTCGACAAAAGGATCACCCTAAGATGATCATCTCGTGGCTATTGAGAACGAATTAAATCAGATGGTTCTATTTCTAAATCTTTCTGTTACTTCGAAAGTAGCTGATTCAGCTTTAGCCACTCGAATTTTCGATATTCCGTTTTATTTCTCATCAAACGAATGGCATCTTATTCTGGAAATCCTAGCTATTCTTAGCATGATTGAATGGACTGCTATCGTGCTACTGACTTGAGACTTCCTGTTCTATTGGAAGAGAGATGAGGTTCCTTCGGGACAGACTCCATTCTGAATGCCAATAAGACCACTTCCTCAATCCTGAGCATCATTTAACTCAAGAGCCTTGCGGCACTCCCACTTCTACGGGATCTCAATCTATACACTTAATGGAGCGCGAGCTTTCTAACTATTTTATGTGAGATGGGTGCCTTCACCTCTGTAAGAACCTTTATCTCGAAAGAGATTAAGTAAGGCAAGTTTCTGACCATTAATTCTGTAACAAAGGAGCGTACTATGGATTCCAATTATTCTTTTTTTATTTTTGCTTTCATCGAATATGATCTACTACTCTTATTTGTTACTCGACCATTAACTTCTTCTTTTTTAAAAAAAAAGGGATTCCAACAACAAAACTGTACTACATTCTCTTCGATCTCTTTCCGGAACCAGCCCTAGACCTCTTCTTTTGAATGTTTTCCGGGGCTACTTTTTTCAGTCGCAGGTGCTGCTACAACTAATTGGTTCTTCAGTTGATTGGTGAACAAAGGAATTTAGTGCGGAACAGTAAAGAAATATAAGAACATGACTATCGACAACTTTCAAAAGAAAAAAGGAGTGAATAGGGCGTATGGATCATTAACACACCAACTGTCTTTTTTGTCTTGTAAATGCATTTTTTTCTATTTAGAGAGAGGGGGCTTCAAGTTCTTAGGAAGAGCCGTACGAGACAGCTCACGTACGGTTCGGGAGCCGAGCCCCTGCGCAGGGGCTTAGGTCAACACTTATATAATAGCAGTCATCAATTGGAAGCGGGCAAGATGGTGATGAATTGCGATTGGTCTAAACCTTCGACTAGCGACTTATTGCGACCTGCCCAGAATGCCCATACAGACTAAGACCTTATTCACACAGCGAAGAAAGGCCGAGTGGAAGGGGGCAGTCAGCTGGCTGCTTCTTTGCCATGCGCTTTGCTTCGCTTTATTTTATAGAAGAAAGAGACCAAATGAGAGTGAAGGGCAAGGGCAAGCGATAGAAAGGAGAGCCCCTCGCGCGAACTACTACTACTAGAAAATGGTGAGACCATTAGTGAAAGAAGGACCAAGGAGGATCCTATCCTAAAGGAGAAGGAGGAGACAATGCACCACACTACACTACACTTCGACACAAGAGAAGAGGACCGGGCGCTTTGTATCTTCGGGATAGGAGTTGGCGAGGAAAAGATAGAATCTCGCCCGACAACAGCAACTGATTCAATAGCAGATGGTCTTGGAAAGAACCTTTCATTCGATGCTTCTGATTCAACTCCCAGACAACCAAGGAAGTATGCGCGAAGATAGGGTTAGCCCCTGCGGATTTAGATAGGATCACTCCTAAAAGCTTTTTCGGGACCTATTCTCTTAATAGGCGGCAAAGCGAAATAGGAAAGGGCCGAGTTGACTGATGAGTGCCTTTTTAGCCTTTATTTAAAAGGCGAGCACAACAGAATGAAGAGGAATTTGTATCATTTCAAATCCCTGTTCTTATCGAAGAGAAGGAACGACTCGACGCACGACGCCTCCTAGGAGACACTGGAATCGTCATTTCCTCGTCTTTCATTCACCGAAAAGCACCTACTCCTATCAAAATGAGAAGCAGCAAGCGGAACTTGAACTTGAAGAAGCGAGCCTCTATCAGATAAAGCCATTGCGCGCTAGCCCCTTGTCTTGTATAGGGTGGAAAACCTGCGCACCCCTAAACTACAAGCTTTCTTTGAAGCCCCTACAACATGGGATATTTGAAGAATCCCCTTTCTACAAACCTTTCTATAATAGCATGCTGAAAAAATCACTTATTTTGGACCACAAGAAACAAAAAATCACTTAATTAACAAATATGTTATATAATTAATATTTGTATTAATAATACATAAATTGACAAATTATATCAAATAAGGAATTAATAATACGGAAAACTAATGCATACATTATCTTCTCCGGCATACGAGATATGAAAAGTTTTGCATACTGTAAACTGGAATATAAGGTTTTATAGTTTGACCGTGCCCTCATTTGATGGACCCACACGTTTATAGACAAACTCACCAGCGAATGTTCCACTCTCCAACATCTCATTGGTCCCACACGTTTTATACATCCAACCCCCCAACTATGATCATCAAACACCATCTTTAACCTTCTCTTCATAGCTTCACTTTGATCTTTGTCCAATTACAATGGCGACTCTCTTTTCCACCTTAGCCCTGTACTTCTCCTTCACACTCCTCTGCTTCCACCTTATCGCAGCCTCTTTTTCCCCCATTGATCACTACCTCATAAACTGTGGGTCCCATGAACCTAAAACCGTTGACTCCGACCACCGCTACTTCACCGGCGACTCAACGATGTCGTTTCTTGCCTCC
The DNA here is from genome assembly GCA_005239495.1 of Nicotiana undulata. Classification (NCBI taxonomy): domain Eukaryota; kingdom Viridiplantae; phylum Streptophyta; class Magnoliopsida; order Solanales; family Solanaceae; genus Nicotiana; species Nicotiana undulata. The sequence goes on from ML267670.1 coordinate 111,110, forward strand.
ACTAGAACGATTTCACTCACTGACGCAAACCCAAGTCCTAAGTCTTCCCCAATTTACCACACCGCTCGTGTTTTCACGCGCCCTTCTAAGTACAAGTTCCTCATCAAGAACCCTGGTACTCACTTGGTACGTCTCCATTTCCGGCGATTAATTAGCAGTAGTCTCGATTTTAATAATGCTAAGTTTCATGTCTTGGCAAATGGGTTTGTGTTATTTAACAGTTTAAGTATAGAAATGGGTCAGGATTTTGAGATAGTAAAGGATTATGTGATTGGGGTAGACTCAGATGTGCTTGTTATCAACTTTGTGCCCATTGATAAGTCAAAATTTGCATTTGTAAATGGGATTGAGGTTATTTCTGCTCCTAAAGATTTGATTGCTGACTTGGCTCAGTATGTCAGTTTTGATAAAAATGAGCAAATTCATGGACTGTTGAAGAATGGGTTTGAAACTGTGTATAGGGTTAATGTTGGTGGTTGGAAAGTTACCCCTTTTAATGATTCATTGTGGAGAACTTGGGTTACTGATGATGAGTATCTTAAGTCTAATGATGGGTCTTCAAAGGTTCACTTTGGTGGCCGTATAAACTATCAACATGGTGGGGCAAGTAGGGAGGTTGGTCCTGATAATGTTTATAATTCTGCTCGAGTTATTAGGAGTTCGGGTGATTCAGTCTCCAGGTTGAATATGACATGGACATTTCCGGTGATTGGAGGGTACAAGTACTTGGTTAGGATGCACTTCTGTGATATAGCTAGTGTTGCGCGTGGGATGCTATTTTTTAATGTGTATGTGAACGACAATTTGGCCTACGAAAACTTGGATCTTACGTCATTTACGAATGGGATGCTGGCTTCCCCTTTCTATGCTGATGTTGTAGTTGATGGAGATAGTTCTGGTGTTTTGACATTGAGCGTTGGGCCATCGAATATAAGTCTGCCACGTGCTGTAGATGCCATTCTGAATGGGGTTGAGATCATGAAGATTAATAATTCTGTGGGTAGTTTTGATGGTGAGATTTGTGCTCATTCTGTCTTGAAGAGTTGGAAGAAGGGAAATGGTAGCTTTTATCCTATGCTAGCTGCTGTCATCTTGCTTCTGATAGCATTTGTGATTATGCATCGGAGAAGAGCTGGGGCCACTGACTCTGGGACCTGGTGGAGGTTACCCACAGAGATTCCTGAAGTTAATATGAAATGTAGCAACCAACTGTCATCTAATAAGCTGTGATAATTCTGAAATAAGATTAAGAAGATATCTTAATTTTCACTACTTTGAAACCTTTAGGGTTGCCTTTAGCACGGAGTTCAGTTGTCTTGTACTGTAAGTATTTATATTTATGTAATTAAAAGCAAAATTACTGTTCTAACAGGATTTGTTTTTGATTTTCCACTATTTGATATTTTCTGTGTGCTTCTATATCTTATGTTTTATGATTTAGCATTCAGAAAGTGAAGATTCTGAGGCTATTATCTTTGTAAACTTGTTGCCAAACTCATATTCGATTTATTGGTATTGTATGCTTCGAAAGCTTGAGTTGTCGAAAATTGGGCATTCTCACTTTAATTATGACTCCTGATTCATTATTGCATGCTGATGTCATACAGTTTTTACTAAACATAGAACTGGTAGACTTTAGTGATTGAAAACTAAGATTATTAGGTTGCGACTTCAGGACAAGCACTCATTGTCGAAGTTTTATGATGAATGCAACTCCAATTACTATCTAATCATAACTAGCAAGGTTGGTTAGTCTCAGAAATACCTTAAGATGTTAGCTTTAGCCTGAGAGGACGATAGATGATATTTTTGATAGATCAATAATTTCATCATTCTAATATAAAGACGGTGAAGGGTACTAGATGATACCTTGAAGCATCTAAAGTGACGCTCCTAATCCTGCAAGGATGTGGCTGGTCTACCGGTGAAAATGCCAAGTGTTTGCTATTGAGCACCAACCAAAGTACTAATAAGCCTGGTTCAATAATTCAGATCCTTGCAGCCCTTAAAATTGTTGCTCATTTCTTTGGTGTCGGAGGCAGCCTTTCTGATACACAAATTAGTCTATAGAAGACCATTTACATTCGTCTTATTTCTATTTGCCTCTGCAGTTTCTGTTCCTTCCACCTCTTATCACGATCCCTTCATTTTTTCCTCCACATATACCTGGCTCTGACTTGCTTTCATCTATGCTGTTTATGCATTGCAATTTCATCATATAACTAATAGCTCCTTTCACCAAATAAAAGGAGCTATTAGCATGCAAGATTCAGGATTCTGATTTTCATGGCAAAGCATCGTCATCCATTTGGAATGTGTTCTCTTATGTTCTTTTTCTTTCTCCCCGCTCCGTTCGTTTTTTTAAGTAAATGTTGACGAACAACTTTCGACTTACAATGTGCTGGTATGCTTCTCATTAAGTGCCATTAGGGCGCAGCTAAAGGTTTTGATGGGGATCTTGATATTCACAATACAATTATATGCTAAATGAACCCTCAAATGTTGTTCAGGAAAAAAAAACAGAGAAAGTACAAAACCTCAAATGTTTAACTTTGAGCCCATCAATGAGTTCGACCCCTGTTCACATAGTTTTTGTCGTTTATAAGTTCATTCATATTCAGTTCTTGCTGCTCTTACCACTTTGATTTTTTGTTAACCCTGGAAGTGAGCTTCTTAAGCATTTAGGCCTTTTGGCTTCAGCATCATGTCTGCTGTCTGAATTTGTTCCAGATTATTTAACTATCATGACTGTCGCTTGCATCACACCATCGAGGTATTATCAGATACATCTCTGCTAATCATGTCCTTTATCTTTACTTTAAGTGCGCGCCTTCCTGAGATTCTTTGGAAGGGCGACGTAAGGCTAAGCAACCGATGTCAGGGTGGTTGCTGTCCGCCAAATGAGGTCCCCCGCCACACGCTAGACTAGACTGTCAGTGCCGTGTGGGAAAACCAATGCCAACAATTGAGAGAACAGTAATGATGTTTGAAATGATGAAAGCTGAATTGCAATAATGAAAGCTATTACAAAATGAAGGAAATGCGGTGTCGAGGGGTAGAGACACCAGTACAGGGATTTGCTTGCTAGAAAGTTTTGAATGCTTGATACCCCCTAATAATGCTTAAAAAAAATAAACCAACATTACATGAGTAGACTAAACTACGCTAGAGAAACATAATGAAAGTACATGAAATAAAGCTACTCTATATTTACAGAGAAAAGGACTTAGTTTTCTACAAAGGTAGAAACAGGTCCGTTGGCAGCAACTTTGTCTTCGGCATCATGATCTGCGCGCGCGGCATTGTCTGTGCGCGCGGCGCTATTGGCAACTGCTTGCGGCTGGGCGCTAGCGAGGGAAATTGGTGGTGCGACAGAGGCACCTGCGCGCTTGTCACTTGGAGCGGCCAAGACCACGGGGCCGTCCGTGGCGCTAGGCGTTGGGAGGCTTGCTAGGACGCCACGGGGCGCGTCCAAGGGGTCATGGGGCATGGATGGAAAGCCGCCCATGACATTATGCTCGCTTTGCTATTTTAACTAAGAATGCACTTCTTAAGTAGCAGAGTGGAAAATCTGGTATTGCAATTCTAAGATTGTCAAGTGCGACCTACAAATTGCATGAATAATCATTAACTGAATGTACAATCAATACAATTAACTAAGTCTTAATCCCTAACTAGTTGGCTCATGATGACTCCTCTATTTTTCTGCTCTTTAGAGGTTGTTAAACATCAGCAAAAAGATTGCTGACCTATGGACCCTTTGCTTCCATAGCCAACTATATGCAGTGTTGTCAAAGGCGAAAAGTGTTAAAAAGAGCTCCAAGTCTATTGAGGCTTTAAGCACAAAGCACAATTAAATCGTGGGCATTAGTTAAAAAAGGCGCAACGAAGAAAAAACGTATTTGTAATACAAGGAAAAAAGAACAACTTCATTCATAATGATTTTCTTAATAATTAATATATCTTTTGACAATCATATTTATTGCTTAGTATCTCTCTATTCAAGATAGAACTTATGGGCAATGAGGTGCACACCTTAGTGTCTTGTCTACACTAAAGCGCAGCCTAAGTGACGCGAAGCGTCTGCCCTGAACTCCTCTGAGTTTCAGGGCTTAAGCGTGCCTCAAATGGGCTTCCACACGGACTGTATGTGCAAATGTAAAAATAATATAACAGAACATTGAAGAATTGGTGAAAATTTTTGGGGTCCATTTCTAGGATTCCCCCAAAAGTGAAAGAGTTGACTGATGACAGAACTTAAAGGGAAGCCATATTCAACACTCTGAACGTTGTTAGTGAGGTCAGCACGTCAACTGCAGGTAGTGAGTACATATGTATATATCTTCACAGTTTGATATTAGTGCCTCCGTATTTAGTAACAATTTCTATAGATACTTGGGTAGGCTTTCAGAAGTTACTTTGGTGTAGATATAGTTATTTATGGTGCTTTAAATGAATTTTTTAAAGGCTGTCATCTGCAAAGCACTGGTGGTTTGGATGTTCATGCTCACACTACGCTTGTTCGAATAGGAAAATGCATTTCCGAAAATGTCTGTTGGTTGGTCTAAGTAACCTATCCTACTCATTAAACTCGATATCTAGCTCAAGTAAACAGAGCATTACAGCATATTGGGTACTTATACCTTGAGCTGCAGACTCTGTTCCTAGAACTTGCCTTGTTTCAGACCAACAGGTTCTTCCTCCTTTCAGGGGCAAGGATCGACAGAATCCCTACACTGTCCTTCTCTTTTCTTCACTTCTCCTTTCTCTATACATATGTTAGAAGTACTTTGCACTATGCAAGGGCAGTGTTGTCAAAGGAGCGCTTAAAGCGCGCTTAAGCCTTGAAGCGAGGCTCAAAACATTTTGAGCGCTTCGCCTCGCTTTGTGGGCGCTTTAGTGTCACATCAAGGCTCTAAGACATACTTTTCTTTGCCAAATGATTATAATCTAAAAAATGCGACATTAAACAATTGATATTTTGAATTTTTTTTTTCAATTACTTTGTCCATATATTTGTTATTCATGCTTATAATTATTAGTCTTGGACTACATATACATATTTTTACTTTTTCTCCAGTTGCGCCTTTTTTCATTAAAGCCCACGCTTTAGTTGCGCTTAAAGCCCCAACGGACCTTAAAGCTTTTTTGCGCTTTTCGCCTTTGATAACACTGTGCAAGGGATGGTCGCAAAGCACTCAGGCCTGCTTGCTGTAAATCCATCTTTCTTACCCGGTTTGGAAGCTGTATTGAAGCCTCTCTCCCCTCCCCAACCCCCCACAACCAAAAAAAAAAACATTAAGTGTTTGTTTCATTGAATGTAGGTTCACATTTATCAATTGGAGTTTCATGTTACTCATGCTGGTAGCTGGGAATTCTTGTTTGCCTTATTTTTCCTTGGATTTAGTCAAAAACTTGCATGGCAGTGAGGAACTTCTTTTAGGTGGTTAGACTTTTATATCTGTTGGAGCTTTAGATTGGATTCAGTTTGCTTAGAGAATGCTGATTTGATGATGCTTTCATAGAAAACCATCTATTAGTAGAAGTATAAATATGATGTAGCTACCACCAGAATGCTTAAACCTTCGGAGGCATTAGGCGTAATTAATTGGTTATCAAGGTTACTTGAATACAAAACATCACGGGAACCTTCAGCTGAACACATGGGGAGAACAAGATAACTGTTGCTGGAAGGGAGAAATGAATGGCAGATTTTGCGTTGGTCTATTTATTATTTTGCAACGTATATTAATAGAAAAGGACAATTTTTCTACAACAGTACTCCTAAAGCAGCATGGAAACTAGAGCTTCTTGTTTGTTATTCGGTTAGTCTTTATGAAATTTGCTGACTTTGGGGGCTGCAAATGTTTTAAAGTTTGCAAGCAGTTTTCTGTTTGCCTTTTCTATATTGCTTTCCTCGATTTAATCAATGTTATGAAACACCATTTTGTTTCTTATAGCTTGCTTCCTAGCTTGTTTATGTTTGCCCCAATGATCCCTTCCACTAGTGCAGGTTGGGGTGGAGTTGGGCGGTGTAGTGGTCGATGAGGACATCAAGAACTATTGCTGATCTTGATATATGATGATTGCAGATATTGCATACTTCTATTAGATCGACACGATTCAGTGAACTCTTGTCAACAGAAGCATACGCCAATGAAGGCATAGCTTCTGTGGTCCTCAATTGATGGCTGAATTCCGTGTTATTCTATTCAGCTGTTGCAAAAGGAGGTTGGTGCATAGGTCTGAACTCTTAGTATAATCAGCCTTTTGCCATTTGTTTGGTGCAGGGCTTTGTTCCATAGTGCTGTTTATCTAATTCCCAGCAGCCCCATTTTTCTCCTCTTGATTCATCACCCTACAAAGTGCTCAATAAGGTGGGGTATTTGTGAGCCAAAAACAGTGACATCAGGAATCTTCTTTAATCAAAACTTCATGAACTCAGACAATCATGGTTTGGCTTCCCATTTTATTCTCAATAACTCTACTTTTGCCTTCTTTAAGTTGGAAATCATGGAGTCTGCTTGTCTAGTTTGAATCGGGGCAAGTGCACAGATAGCCATTCTCACTTCTCAGGGATGTTATTTTGGAGATTAGCTAGTTTTGTCCTGAATTTTTAAACTAAAAATGTTAATTTCGGGACAATTTAGGACATTTTTGTCGTGAAAAGCTGAAATTCTGAATGCACTGGCTAATTCCTAAATAGCAGTCCCTTAAAGTGGCTACCTGGTGTCGTTGAATTCCATGTTTGAATCTAGTATCTTTACTTTTTTGATAACCGTAGCATCGGAACAACTTGCACGATTATTTTATGGTATATGCTACCTCCCACCAGTATAGAAACCACAACTGCATCATCCTAGCAAGAGACAAGAAGAACAAACTAAAAGAAAAAAACATACAGTTTCAGATATATTATTTCTGAGTTTTGCAAAAAGATATTTAAAAAAAATATTTCTCATGGAAATTACTGTTAGAATAGGTCCAAATCTTTTCTCATACGGCCTTAATGCATCCCCGGTACCAACAGATATAAGATTCTTATTTTAATATATATATATATTATTCCACTATAGACGATCAAAGTACTAAGCTGATACTCAAAAAGAGTATTGAATTTGTCATACAGACCATGGCAAATTGAAAGTAAATAAAGAAATTAATTATTCAAGTGGAATCGAGTCACTAGATTAATGGGCACGTGTTAACACACACACACCACGCTAACTACACTTCTCAGTCTCAAGGAAACACAAGATGCCCACACTTTAATTTGCTTTTATAAGTCAAAATCCTATTTATCTGTTTTGTCATTAAGCAGCTTAGAAATTGTTAAAGAAGCAACAAAATATTTGCACTTTTTAATCTTTTCTTTTTGTATTCTTATGCTTTTAAAAACTGAAGAAACCACCCTAACCGCCAGCCTTTACCCCTTTTTTTTCTTTCTGTTATATAGACGGAAAATGTAGTAATTTACTTATGGGATTTTTGGACGCTATCGGCACGTTTACAACGTTTTAAAAGTTTTATAAACTATAACAAAATAAATAATACATTTTCTGAATTAATTCGAAGTGTTCTCACACGACAAATCTTATTAACCACAGAATTGGTGATGGGTACGAAATCGTTCGCCCTTTCACTTTCAAAACCTAACTGCTCATGGTTTGGCTATATGCCAGAATCTGTTGTAAAGGCCACAACAAACTGATTTAGAATTGGGTATGTGCACTTTTTTAAGGTTTTCATAACCAATTCAGTAAAAGAGAACAAAATATGAGCACTTTATCATGAAAGGTACGGCAAGACTATAGCTCATGAAAAAATTTCTGCTGGGGGTATCAAGTATATTAACATTTTGAGACATGCTATATGATATAGTAATATTAATTCCATCTTTCTATATTGATTCCTTCTAATTTTAGAGTGTGTTCATCTCTCGAATTTCTTACTTTTTCAAGCTAATATAAGGTGTTGTTTAAGTTATATAGTATACAGCTAATAAGCATTCTGCAACTCTTTAATAAGAAGAAAGAAAAGGAAAAAGAACCCACACATTATCCCCTTGGGATTAAGTTATACAATTGAGTAAAAGATTTATATTATCAGTGTAGTTTAATTGTGGGACAATGTTAGTTAGATAGAGGTTCGTTATTTTTAACATAGTACCTAATTCCTCTGTCTCATATTATCTGTCATGATTCTCTTGTACACGTCCCTTAAAAAAAATTAATTATGATGAAATTTTAACTGTTTTACCCTTATTCATATCTTAATATTTAATCTTTTTTTTTATAAAATGACAAATAATTTGAGATATCTATTTTTACTAACCATGACTGAAAATATAAGACTGAGAGAGTATTAAGCTAGTATAAGGTGTTTCTCTTATTATAGAATGCTTACTTGCTATATATGTTCGTTGTTTAAGCTTCTAATGACATGAAGCTGAAGTGCATGAACCATGCAATGGTATTAAATAAGAGTTATCCACGTGACATTCCTCAATTTCCATCTGGTTGACCTCTATACTATATGATCATCAGTGTCGGACCCAGAATTTTGTACAAGCGGGTTCAATCTTAAAAGTACATAACTTAAATCATAAAATAGTACTCTCTCCGGTCCAAAATAAGTGATTTTCTGGCATTTTCTTGTGGTCCAAAATAAGTGATTTTTTCGGATTTCAAGAATGAATTAATTATTTTTTTCCTACATTGTCCTTGGAGTAAATAGTGTTGGAGTATGTGTTAGGAGTATTTATGTGGGATAGTAAAGGTTAATATGGTCAATTTCATTGCTAATTAATGCTAAAAGATGAATTTCTTAATCTGGGTGAAAACATGCAAAAAATCACTTATTTTGGACCAGAGGGCGTAGTTGTCAAGTGAGTTCAAATAAAATATTTATATAAATTTTATGTTGCTTTAATCGTAATTTATCCATATACATAATATTATTTTTTTGTAAAACGGGTTCAGTTGAACCCGCTACCCACCACGTGCGTCCGCCACTAAGGACCATATATTTATCTTCAACATGCATTATTACACGTCAATATATATATGTGTGTGTGAAAAAATTAAAGGAATTACCCAGCCGTACGTAAACGTATTACAAAGATGTTGGGACATGAATCATGCTACTTCAAGAATAGATTGGGAGGAGCTCACATTTCTACACTTGGCAAAAAAAAAAAAAATAGTATATCAATTCCCCTTCTTATACTATATAAGACTTCATTCCTTTTAACATTCTCCATCCAAAAGTTTTTTAACTCATTATCATCAAGAAAGAGAGAGAGAGAGAGGGAGAAACAAAGAAAATGGATTCAAGAACTGTTGCCCAAAAATCGTCCTCTCCTTTATCAAGCAACAGCAATGGCTTCCAAGCAATTATAATGGCTCTAATACTAACTGTTACAATTGGGTATTTTCTCCTTTTGATCGTAACACCAACCAATATGTATAGACAGATATGGACACCCATGATCAAAGCTCATACTGCCACCTCCACTTACTTTGGAGCTCAAGGTATACATCTTTTTTTTTTTTTCCTTTTAATATACTAACAGTGAAAAACAATTTCGATGTCAGTGTAACTTGTAATTAGAAGTTACGACATATTATATTAATCAGTTTGATTTTCAGATTACCATATCAGATAGAGTTGTTATGGATATATAGCTGCTTGTTGTTTTTAATGTTGTTGATTATTTAATTTGATGATTTTAAATAATTACACCATACAAATTAAGCTCTTTTACAATATTTAGCTCAAAGAGCTTGCTTCTTTAATTCTTTTGGATGAAGATAGAAATGAAACTTTCCAAAAAATAAAATAAAATTTTGATTCATTTATTTGTAGAACTTATCAGTTCAAGTGCAATTTTTTTTTACAGGGAGGACACTGTTGTTGAACACATTTCCTTTCATATTTATTGCTGTCTTGGGATGTGTATACCTCCATTTATGGAAGAAATCCAACGATAAAAACATCAACAGGTATTAACACCCCCCTCCCCCCCCACCACCCCCACCCCCCAAAAAAAAAAACGAAGAGTTCAATTAAATATGCAAATCTATTTATGTAATATATTTTTTTTCCTTGATTATAAACAGAGTTGAGGGAAAACAAAAGTTGACAATATGGAGGAGGCCAATAATAATGAAGGGGCTAGGGATTGTTTCAAGGATCGAGCTTTGCTTTTTTGTCATGTTCATCGCACTCTTAGTCTGGACTTTTGCGTCTTACTTGCGCATTATCTTTCCCACTATTACACCGAAGTCTGTAGCCAAAAAAGGAGAGAAAGTGTAAGTTATCCTCTAATATTCGAGATCGATAAAACTTGTTCAATATTTACTTTGATTTTTCATAAACAAAAATCCATTTGTACCGACATATAAACTCTCCTAACCATAAGTTTCGAGATCGAATTCTAACCTTATATATATATAAGTGCGAAGAACAAGTACGCACTATGGTTCACTTTGTGCTGTTGGATTCAAATTGTACGAGTCACACTCCTTAGTTTTAGGTTTGTAGAATTTTCAATTTTCCTTTAATAATATATAGATGTTGCAACTGCATCAAAATAATACTCCTGCTATATATAAGTCACAATAATTAACAGTTCAGAAAAGTTTAAATCATTTTAAAAATTATGGTCAAAGGAAAATCTCTCTGACTCTTAAAATAGTAAATAGTAAATAGTAAATGTGCCACATAAAGTGGAACAGAAGGAATAAAAATTATAAAACAAGATATATTTTTGAGAACTTTTTTCTTAAAACACATGTGAATTTTGGATTGGCCATTGACTTAATTTAAATGACACTTTTTCTTATTATTTTGAATTGGTAATGCATGCTAGATGGGAAGCCAAGTTGGAAGACTCAGCCCTGAGGTTAGGACTTGTTGGAAATATAGCCCTTACGTTTCTGTTTGTTCCAGTCACAAGAGGTTCATCAGTGCTACAAGTCTTTGGCCTGACCTCTGAAGCAAGCGTTAAATACCATATATGGCTCGGCCATATTGTAATGGCCCTTTTCTCTGCTCATGGCATTTCTTACATTATCTATTGGGCTGCCACTCATCAACTGTCTCAGGTAATTTTAATTACATAGCTTATAATTATTTAATAATTAATAACCTTAATAAAGATGGATGTATATACACTCAACTAGGTTAGGATGATATAATTATGACGTAAGGCTAGAGCTCACTTTTGATGGAGTGAACACAGAAGATTAATATCAACTATCAAGATAAACAGAAAGTGATATTATATTGTGCTTTGTTTATTTGCTTGTTTTTAAAAAAATAATAATTTAGTGGGGGTTGTCTCAACTTTAACCTTATATATCACATATTCAAATAGTACTTCGCATATTTAGAATGATGACACGTTCAATAATAAAAAAAATTAATAAGATATAACAAAGGAAAGAGCAAATTTCTTGGATCTCCATGTAGTCAACTCTTTAAGTGTGTTCCAGTGGTCCAAACTTTTTTAAAAGAAAATATTCCGTGTATAAATTAAAAAGAATTGACCTTTTATTCCTTTTCTTTTGTGATATGTCAACTGGTCCTTGCTTTAAAAGAAATAGACAACTCAAAGGGGCAACAATATTTGACATGTAGAGAAAAATAAGATATGCAGAACAAGTTCGAGGCTTATTATAGGAATCTTGTTACTGGTCGGATTCACTATTTATTTTTTCTAGCTGGTATATATATAGGACTGCACTTATATTATAGATATCCACTAGAGATTTTGTAATTTGAGCGGTTGAGTGGGTGGATATTTAGGTGAATTCTTCTTATTTGAAAAAAAAATGCAACACAAGTCACTGACAACGGATGAATGGAAAAAAAATATGTATACAAATTACAGTAGAATCACATTAAATAGTTTATTACTAAACCTATTGTAGGATTTATCATGAAAATATACTAAAACACAACTAAGTCCATTTCTTGGTGAAATTTTAATTAGTGATGTATCTTGATTGAAATGAAACAGATGCTTAAATGGGCAAAAACTGATATCTCAAATTTGGCTGGAGAGTTGTCACTGCTTTCTGGATTGGTGTTGTGGATTGCAACATTCCCTCGCATTAGGAGAAAGATGTTTGAGCTCTTCTTCTACACTCATCATCTCTACATCCTCTTCGTCGTCTTCTTTGTCTTCCATGTTGGCGTCTCTTATGCTGGAATTATGCTTCCCGGTTTCTTTCTTTTCATGGTTGATCGATACTTGAGGCTCTTACAATCGCGATCAAATGTTCGTTTGGTCTCAGCTCGAGTTCTACCATGTGAAACTGTTGAGCTAAACTTCTCCAAGAGTAAAGGTAACTGAAGGAACTAACATCATTTATATTGACATCGATTGAGGTAGAATGTTAAGTAAGTTAGCTAAAATAACAGGTCTCTGATCACTTGTCTTTTCCTTTATTTGGCAGGTTTAAGTTATACACCAACCAGCATCATGTTTGTGAATGTACCTAGCATTTCAAAAATGCAATGGCATCCTTTTACAATCACTTCAAGCAGTAGTTTGGAGGCAGATAAGCTCAGTGTTGTCATTAAGGGTGAAGGAAGTTGGTCCAAGAAGCTTTATCAGATGCTTTCTTCCCCTATTTCTGTCGATCGTCTTAATGTCTCTGTTGAAGGGCCTTATGGACCTCCTTCCACACATTTCCTAAGGTATATGTTTGAAAAAGATAACCCGGAGATAGTTTCATTTGTCATCAAAATTATGGTAATTTTCACTGTGCAATTGACAACTACGTCCTCATACATGCCATCAATAGATGCAGGGGGAGGGCTAGCCATTTAACACTTAATGGTCAGTTTGGTAATGAAGTTGGTAATATTGTCACATGAGATGTAACAAACTTAACATGATTGAAACTATTATATTGTGCAGCAGAAGCGAGGGATTTAGAGTCAGTGGATTCATGTTATTGTTATTTTATATATACATTTAAAAACATTTTTGCATTTCATTGTTGCAGGCATGATTTATTGATTATGGTGAGCGGCGGGAGTGGAATCACTCCTTTCATCTCCATAATAAGGGAGCTAATCCCCACAAGTGAGTCACAGAAATGCAAGACACCAGAAATCCTACTCTTAAGTGTGTTCAAGAACTCACAAGACCTCACCATGTTAGACCTTCTCCTTCCTATTACTGGTGCCCCTTCTGAAACATCTAAGTTAGGCCTACAAATTGAGGCCTATGTCACAAGAGAAAAGCAACCCATATTAGCAGAAGACAAGAAGAACTTGAGGACCATATGGTTCAAACCCAACCCATCTGATCAGCCAATCACTCCAATTCTTGGCCAGAACAATTGGCTTTGGCTTGGTGCTATCATATCATCTTCCTTCATCATTTTCTTGATTTCTTTGGGGGCTTTGAATAGATATTACATCTATCCAATTGATAAAAATACCAATGACATCTACTCTTATCCAATAAAGGCGGTGTTGAATATGCTTTTCATTTGCATTTCCATAGTCATCACAAGTACTGCTGCATTTCTTTGGAACAAGAGACACACTGGCGTGGATGTCAAACAGATACAGAACATGGAAGGAGCAACTCCAACGTCTTCACCTAATTCTTGGTTCTACAATGCAGATAGGGAAATGGAGAGTTTGCCCCAACAATCACTTCTTCAGTCAACTAATCTCCATTTTGGTGAAAGGCCTGACCTCAAAAGTAAGTTTGTCAAAAATATATACTGAATAAAGTATCCCCAGATATCAGTCGTCATATATCAAGTTTATATAGTAACATGAAAGATAGAGTAATAACCTATTTTATTCAGTTAAATTAAATTGAAGGGGAACCTTATCGTAATTGGTAAAGTTAACCAGGAAGTAATGGGTTCGAGTCGTGGAAAAAACTTTTTGCAGAAATGCAGGGTAAGACTGCTTACATTAGACTCTTGTGGTTCGGCCCTTCTCCAGGCCCGCGCATAGCGGAAGCTTAGTGCACCAGGCTACCCTAATCAGTTAAATTAAACTAATGGTGTATAACTTAAATCCCAAGATCATTTACTTATATATAGAATCGATCTACTAGAGACTCTTACCTGCTACAATTTGAAGAACTCTCCTTTAAAAAAGTTGTAAATTTGATGCAGGGATTCTTTTTGAGAGGAAAGAATCAAGTGTTGGAGTTCTAGTGTGTGGTCCAAAGAAGATGAGACATGAAGTAGCAAACATCTGTTCCTCTGGTTTAGCTTCCAACCTTCATTTCGAGTCCATCAGCTTCAGTTGGTGATTTCTCTTATAATTTCAACAGAATGGGCAAAATATTCATCTTTCCCTATCCTTGCCCCCACCCCCTACACAAATGGAAAATAAGATAATTGTTGTGGTTATGCTCATGTTGATTGAATTTTTCCAAGTGCTCCTGTAACATGTTCCTTTTGTTGTGAAATGTAAAAAGTACTAATTCTCTGTTTTAATTGCTGTTCTAATGGCCGGTATGATGAGATGTCCGCGTAATGATATTAAACTTGAAGCAAGGAAGACTGGATTTATGATTTGAAGTCTTTGAGTTTGTAAATAATCAGACTAACTAATGAGTAGTGACATTTTTCTATGTATTTAAAATATAACGAATCAATATATATATAAATATAAACACATTACTATTAGTTTGACTATAGACATTTATTATGTTGTTTTTAAAAAGACAAAAACTGAAATAGAATTAAGTGTAGCTAGTAGGACCAGTTTTGTGATAAAAACAAAAGGAAAAGGTCAAAAGTGCTTAAACGGATTCGAACTCGCATCAGACAAGTGAGAAACCTAGGTTCCACATGAGCAGAAAACCAAGAACACAACTAAGTTCCCATCTAAATCTTTCGATTATATACCTCTAATAAATTTCTTAATATAAATATCGAATCTAGACAAAAACTATTGAGTTTCGCGGAATCCATGCTCGATGATGTGGATCCGGCCCTGTTGGTTGATAAAATTAAAATAGGAAACTTAACAAAAAAGAAAAAAATTTATGTGTTGGCTTTTTAGTTTTTGAAAGTTGCTAGAGGAATGTAGGCAGGAAATGAACAACAAAACGTCATACGAATTTTGCTAAGAGTTTTAAAATTTAATATATGTATATAAAAAATAATTTTAACTTATACACACTATAATTTTCCAGCAATAAATATTTGATTTGGTTTAGTGTTGGAAAAAAAAAAATCAACCATAATTGGTTTGGTCTTAACTAAAAATATATAACCGAAATTAAACCATCCTGACATTAAATTTATACTATTTTAAAAATATTTTATGCATATAAATATTTATTGAAATATAATTTATAAATATTTCTTAAACGTGTTCGCAATTTTATCTTTAAGCGTTTTATTTAAAGTTGGACTTAATATTCTTGATTGGTCCAACAAATTTTATAGCCCATAAAGATAGTAAGTCCAATAAAGTTCAAATCAATACTAATGTTAATAAAGAAAATGAAATTTTCTAGTTGTCCCATAGGCTTTCAAAAATAAGTATATATTATGGGGGCTTCCCTTTCCAACATCTGACTTATATACAGGTCAACATCGACTTAAGAAGCACGAAAAAAAAAAGTAGCTACCTCGGGAGAGGGATGAGAGTAGTCTTTTTCCAATAGGCTAGCTGCCTATTGCAGGAGTTCCTGACCTGAAAGGACACCAGCAAGCTGCTACTGAATGTGAACAAAGTCAAGGAGATGGAATCAACTCAATAGAATTAGGTTTTTNACCTTCGCATCTACTCTCTCTTAGAGGATGAACCACGCCTAACGCGTGAAACACTCCGCCTGGGGAGTACGGTCGCAAGATCGAAACTCAAAGGAATTGACGGGGGCCTGCACAAGCGGTGGAGCATGTGGTTTAATTCGATACAACGTGCAAAACCTTACCAGCCCTTGACATATGAACAAGAAAACCTGTCCTTAACGGGATAGTACTGACTTTCATACAGTTAACAATACTTGTGCAACCTAGACTCTAATATCAAGCTGTTATGACCCAAAACACTCTAATGACCTAACGTGCGGCTAAGCGAACCAACAATTTTGATTTAAAAAAAGTGGAAACCATCAAATGTTCAGGTGATTTCTCAGTTTTCTCATTTTTTCCTAGCATATGAACCGATTTTTGTACTACCATAGTCCTCAAATATATCTGATTTGATCAAAACGCCCTACTGAAAAGGCAACAGTAAATGATCCACGACACGAGTCAACCACGTTACTAGGAAATTATCTAGCGACTGTAAATTCGCCACGTCATTCAAATCCTACTCAGACCCCAGTTCATCCACGGCAAACCTTATTCATCGACGAAAGATAATTACAACCTCAAACTCCATTTTTAACATACCCAAACTACCCTTACCACATCCACCTATTTCCAGCCATAAACCCTCTCAATGGCGGTTAAAGCACCTATAAAATTACATGCCCATTTCCGTCATTTTATTTTCATTCAAGTAACCCGAGAAAAACCCGAACCCTCCAATCATATATTCTTCTGAACAAAAAAATTATCCCGTTCCCCCTTTCTCTGTAACAATTTATCCAATCTCTTCGTCTTTGGTTTCCCTAGGTGACTTAACTCATTCAATGGCGACCGGTTTAATCCGACGAGCAATTTCTAGGGTCCACTCGTCGCCGGCGGCGAAGCTACTCGTCGCCCGAGCACACGCATCGGAGGCCAAAGCCCAGCAAACAGAATCCAAGCAGCCTAACATCAAGTCGTTTCAAATTTACCGATGGAATCCAGACAGCCCAGGTAAACCCGAGCTCAAGGAATACAAAATCGATCTGAAAGAATGCGGCCCAATGGTCTTAGATGCTTTAATCAAAATAAAAAACGAAATCGACCCATCACTTACGTTTCGTAGATCCTGCAGAGAAGGGATCTGTGGGTCCTGTGCTATGAATATTGATGGTTGCAATGGACTTGCTTGTTTGACTAAGATCGATTCGGGTGCTGAATCGACGATTACGCCGTTGCCACATATGTTTGTGATTAAGGATCTGGTTGTGGATATGACTAATTTTTATAATCAGTACAAGTCTATTGAGCCTTGGTTGAAGAGGAAGACGGAGCCGCCGACCCCTGGGAAGGAGATACCGCAGAGTAAGAGTGATAGGGCAAAGTTGGATGGGATGTATGAGTGTATTCTGTGTGCTTGCTGTAGCACATCATGCCCTAGTTACTGGTGGAATCCTGAGTCTTATCTTGGTCCGGCTGCACTGCTTCACGCTAACCGGTAATATTTTTTGATTCTTTGTTCCTCCGAATTTTTGTCTTCATGTCTAGGCTCTTTCTTGTTTGCCTTTACTCTCTGTTGATGCGCTGTATTTGGCTCAAATATGAAGTTAAAGATAGTTATAGCTAATAAAGATTGTAACTTGGTGGGTTCCTATCTGCCTATGCCTTAGGGGTAGAGTTATTCGGTATTTGTGCTGGGATGTAACTTGTTCCCTTTTCTCGGTGGAAATATTTGAGTTGTGCACAAGTCAGCCCCGACACCTCCATTATTAAAAAAGAACTATAGATTATAACTACGTGATTTCTTTCCATATGCCCTAGTTTTGGTGGGTGGAGTTATCCGGTGAAATAGTAAGGTTGCTCAAGTTGGCTTGGACACCATTGTCATAAAAAACAGGCTGACTACAGATTGTTTTACTCCCTCCATTTCAATTTTATGTGTGTCACTTTTTTTAAACTATTATAAAAAAAAAATATTATCTTTCTATATTTAATAAGTTTTTAATTCCAACAATTCTATTTTACATGCAAGGACACTCTTATAGGAGTGACATGACATGCTTAAGACCATAAAATTCAAAGAGTATTTTTGGTATTGTTGTACACACCCTTAGTTTTAGGTCACAGGATTCAAAAGCTTTCTTCACATTCTTATATTTCATGTACAACTAAACTAAGACATAAAACAAAACAGAGTGAGTATTTGATTTAGAAAGTAGTGTTCCTTTTAGGTATGAAATGAATGAATCTCTTTTCTATGAGGCGTATTTGGTAAAACATTATGCAACTTTTAGAAGTTTGATGGATCATATGCTGAAGGATCTTATTGTATGGTAAAACCATGCAACTTCCATGGATGTTCAGTCATTGGATATTCTGAAGTATCTTATCATTAGACAATTTTGAAGCATTGATTTTCTGAACTTCTAATACTTTTTATTTGGCAAGAGATTAGTTTAAATGGAGTAATGTGTTCAGTAAATATTTAAATGAGTATCTCGGCTCTCATATTACCTAGTAAGGTTCTAAAAACTAGTAAGTGTTTAGAAGTCCTTTATTATTCTAAGTGTGGACATTTCCGCTGAGGATGGGAGAAGTTGAAAGCATGTGCTGGCATGGGCGGATTTATAGGGTAGCTTATGGGGCATGTAAACCCATGGTCTATCTGCCCAACTAGGTATTTTATGTATTTATTTTCTAGAATTAGTCTAATATTATTTATTGGCATCCATGCTCCACAAAGGTTGAATGGTGCAGTTGGTTGAATATTGAGTTATTTACCCAAAGGAACACGGATTGATTGACACTTAATACTTTTTTTCCTCCTTTTCTTAGTGGTGCACACATGCTCTCGAAATCTTAGATCCACCAATGCAAGGCTTGTCGCCACTCAAAAAATGACGAAAAACTAATGAAGGGGCCTTTTCCTATTCAGTTCTTGAGGGGGATGTATTATGTTAAGTGTAATATTATGGGGAATGTTGTTAAACCTTAGGCCAAACTCAAGCAATGCAATTTTATGATTTAAGTGTCCTGAGATGTACCATTCTTTACTTGGGCCATTTGCATGATGAGAGGGAATAACAGATTTGGATGTCTACCATGTTGGTAGCCTTGATTCTGTTACTGTCTATAAGTAGTTCTACAACATTAACCCCACTGTCGTTGGTATGCCATATATGCTGCCTATTATTATCTTTACTGGAAAGTGTTTTTTTCTTCCCATAATTGCAATATATTTAACAGAGGTGTCTTATTTTTGAAATGTAGATGGATTATGGATAGCCGTGATGAATATACTCAGGAGCGCCTGGACGCAGTTAATGATGAATTCAAGCTTTATCGCTGCCATACTATTCTGAACTGTTCTCGTGCTTGCCCAAAGGGATTGAATCCTGGGAAGCATATTCAGAATATCAAGCGTCTGGAGCTTGCATCTTGAGCCAGCAGTGATGTCGTTCCAAGCTCTTTTGCTAAGATTTGATTTTGAAGGACCAGTAGGAGGCTGTTTCTCAAAATAATGTATGCACAGATTGTAATTTGCTCTGTGAGATCTTTTTTATACTCGAATTTAAGATGAAAGGTGCATCTCTTAAATATAATACAGTATCATTTTCAATTACATTGCTCCATAATGCCTGAAATGTGTGTGTGTTTCCTTTTATAAGTTTTGTGTAGACCTGGCTATATTTTTTCAAGGATGGTTGTTTGGGATGTCTATTGGTGCTTCCCTTTGTTTTTCCTTGACGATGTTCTAAGTTAAGATGAGCATTATCTCCTCTGCAGATGTGGTATTAGGTAGTTGTCATACTTGGATCTGTATGATGTTGATGCAATTCAACTTCTTTTCTTCTTTGGGTTCGCAGACGGGAGAAGGAAAGAGATGTAGGAAAATAACTCTCTTAACCTACTTATTGGCAGGGAAATTTTGCATTCGATTATATGTTTATTTCTGAAGCCAAATATTTTCCATGAGAAGTTGGTTTTACCTTGAGATTTAAAGATTGCAGTAATGTCATAGAAGCAAGTGATATGGAGTAAGAGTTTGGATTATTTGTGATAGCTGAGATAAGTCATTTTCCCACCTTGTTCAAAATATTATTATTTGGACATATTTTCTATTATGGGAAAACCTGAATTTTGGTAAAGGTAAATATTGATGGAACAACTGGAAATGATTTCATCGTGAAATATTTGTCAATAAAAGCTTACCGCACTCCAAAAGTTACAGTTCCTCATGTGTGAAGTGTGACGATTTGATTATAAATTCAAAACTAGTACAAAGGTAATTCATATATTTGCACAATATTCATGTGATCTCCTAGATAACCTAGTCTAATAAATCCTAACACTGTGGAACCATATCAATACATCACAGTAACAGGTTACTCAAAACAACCCATTTCATATTTTACCATTAGGTGGATAATAATAAAATAACAATCTTGCAACATTTTTCTTCTACTAATAATAATAGGTTGTAACAACAACTGCGACATAGCCTGTTGCTATTGTGAAGAGCGTTGAGACCCTGAATTTGCAGGTAATTCTCTTCGAGCCTTACAGTTTCTGTTGAGTGGCGCAAGCGTTGGATAGTGTCCTCTTCGCCCTTCTCCACTTAATTAATACCAGACTTTTCTCTTACTTTGACAGCTTCAAGTAAATACTTGATTGATCTATCAAATTTAAGAAGAAAACAAAAATGGTGATTTTGGTCCCTTAGATCTCGAAGCATGCGCTGCATTACGAAATTATGATTCATTATGAATCTGAGGTCTTATTTCCTAGCCTTTATATTTGCAAACAGGGAGGGAGGTATGTTGTCAAGTTTCTCAAATGCAGCCATAATATCTTGGTCAACCAGTGGAACCAACGCTCTCTTCTAAACATGCTTTCAAATAGGTTTTAAAAGCCAATGTAAAAAAGCCATTAGTTGAATTTTGCTCCTCTTACTTACAGCATACATCATATGCTATCAAGCTTCTAAATGACATGGCTTCACTTAAGTTTATTCGTAAAATTAAGAACCAATATGAAGGAAGATCAAGGCATTCATCTGTCATTCCAATTCATTGGTAATTGGGATTCGCACTTGAAGCTGGGCATAATCTAGACCAAGAGCAATCTGGCAAGAGGCAAGACTTGGGGGCATTATGGATTTCAAATCTGTTTCTCAAAATATAAGAAAGAAAGAAAGTCATAAAATCGCTTAATATCCATACAAGGACCAGCTACTCCAACCTCCATCACAATATAATAGGCATTACGCTATCTCATACCTTCGAAATACAGTTTTAAAAGGAGAGAAAAAAAAGACTGGGACTTTCGAGCTAAATTATGCTTCTCAAAATTGAAGGGTAGTCCAAGTTCAAACAAGAGTACTTGATTTTAGACTAGGCTCATTATTCATAAAAATCCAGCAGGCCACCTTTAGTCCTTGTAAAAGCAGCAAGTTTGATACAACTCACTCATCTCATTGGCCACTTCAACATTTTGAGTTTATATTGGTATTCAGCTAATGTACTAAAGAGACACAATAAGGTAAAACTCACAAAATGAGTACCATATCTATACTCTCCTCGTAAGTCCAAGAAACACCACAGCTGAAGCAATCTGAGCTTTTAAATCTGCAATATCAACATCATGGCCGCCTTCAACGAGACCCCAACTGTCAACCTGGAAGAAGCCAAAGAAAAGTCAGCACTTTAACTTGAGGAACAACTCTGGGTAAATGATGGACCACAGTCCTGGCGGTTAATGTAGTCTAGGATACACCAGTCCTAGAAAAGATAATGAAGAATAATTGACTCTAGTACAAACCTGCAAATCTTCCTCGAGCCTAATCAACTCAATAGCCTCTTCAATCCCCAATCTACCACGGAAAAGTCCAAGTGCAATGACTAGCGAATGTGCAGCTGAAGCAATTGCATCAATTGTTGCTAATTCACAATCATCCATTTTCTTGAGAAGGCTTTCAATGGCCCTAACAAGACCATCGTCTTGCTTGCCACCAAAAAAACTGGTATATACGGCTGGCTTGAAGCCAAATTCTGACTCTACCCACTTAAGAAGAGGATCTATTTTCTCCACTTGACGCTCTGTGAATTTCAAATTGTCAGATTAATATGCAAAAAGTACTAATATTATGAAACCCAAATGAATTGCCAACACAAACAACAGAGAATTGTAGGCCTGTCGGTAAGCATTTAGCATACTACAAGAGTGGATCACATTTATGCTCAGAATCTGGAGACAACTCTTCAAGATCTCGTGATAATACATAGTGCAAAAAATAATTAACTGTAGGTGCTTTACAGCAAGCCAACAAAATGGAACTTTTGAGCGCTAAGCTTATCCCTAAAGAAGGACCTAACAATGTTACAAGATCCTAGGATCACTTTAATATGTAATATGCTCTATACTACAGTAGTTTGTTTTAGTTCGTCCCAGGAATCAAAAAAGGACTTCACGGTTTTCAAATACAACAAGGGACTAGAATAGATGGTTATCATCACGGGTGCTGATACTTGTGCTCCAAGAAGTTAGTTCCTGTGCTCCGTCAACACCGAAATACAGCATGCCTTTTACCAACATTGAGAAGAACGTGGCAATCAAATTATGTTTTATTCGTTCTCTGTTTTGGGACCAGTGTCACCACCCAAAATTATCAATTCCCTCCTCCAATATGAAAACTGTGGTGAAATCCCATCCCCCCCCCCCAAACAACAACAACCAAATCCCTAGTCCCTCTCCTCCTTCTCCTTCGTTTCAGTCCTTCCCTCGGCCCCTTTCCACACCTCTGATCAATGGATCCTATTAGGTCTCCATTCTTTGCACATTAGACTCAGATCCTTTTAAACTCAAAATGGCATTGGAGCACAACCCTAGTCCAACCGTGTCAAGTCCGACCCTCCTCACACAACCCTGTAGCTCCTCTGGGTAAAAGTCTCACACGCTGACGCTACCACCCATTGCCCCATCACAAGTTTTTTCTTCAGTTGATTGAAATCAAACCTTGAAGATAGTTCCTTCTCTAACAAGGAAGTAGTGTGGTTTCTGGGACCACCACCAATATACTGCTAAGTGAATCTCTAAGGTACCGTTATATAGGAGCCAGCAAGATTTTTTGCAAGCTTAAATGCTATATACTCATTGCATCTTCTTGATGCCTTCTATTTAATCTACTTACTTTATCACACACAAACAATAAAAAAAAAGAAATCTCAAGGTACAGTGGGAAGTTCGCATGTAAACGGAGTGGAGGAACAAATTTCCAGAGCACAAAAATCAGCGGTGTGTTATCATTTCTGTCATGTCCTCCAAAATTTGAAACAAATCTAATATGAGGCAGTAAAATTGTTTTTTCACAAAATGCTCGTCAGATACTTTGCAATAATATAACATCATATCCTTGATGGGGAAAAACTAAATTAACTATTGACCATTTAATCTCATGAGGCGTGAAGTCTGAGATGTTTCTTGACGAAGATAGGCAGACAGAGAGCCTTGTCTAGATGCAACTGTTAGTCTGTTAGTAGCGCAATCAGAAAAATTCACACAGAGAAAGAAACACTCCCTCCTTCAAAACTTGAAGTAAACTAGCTAACAGCTATATATATACTGTTCTTAATTTAAAAAATGAGGACAGTTGGGAAACAGCAAACTTTTGAAGTTGTATCAGACCACTACTTTTTGCCACGTTATAGAAACAAAATCTTGATCATCAGAAATTGACCAGACAAGTAAAGGTTCAGACCTAAGTTTGCTCCTAAAGACATGTTAGGAACAGAGAAAAGTAAAATACAGAGAGCACATTCTGAAAACAGATAAAAATTATACTTTGCAACATGCAAAATAACATACCACGAACTCCGCTTGTCAGATCATTATCCCCAGGAGCACGACAGAATACTAAATCTTGAGGGAATTTCTTCATCAAATGATCAATAATCTTTTGACGCGTCAGTGGAACTCTTTCTAGTGCAGTACATGAAAGTTTCATGAGTGGCATAGTAAAGGGTCTGATTCCATCTGCTTCCTACAGTTAAAAGACATTTCAGGACTAGGGTGGCAAAAACACACAACTTACAACTTAAACATCAAGTTAAATAGAAGTAGCAAAGAAATAACATAAATGGTATCAATGTATACACACACAAAAACACATGAATAACAAAACAATCAACCCCACAAAAAATTTACAAAAGAATTTCCCAATTACTTCCAGTTTATATACACAGTGAATTTTATCTACAGGTAAACTTCCTTTTAAATATAGGATTTTTAATCATGAAAAACAAGACAGGTTAAATGCTCCAACAGGTAGATGGGATAAAAATTTCTTTAGACTGACATTGTATTTCCAAAATGGGGAGAAATGAGAAATAGGGCACCTGGTATTCCCATTCAGCAGCAATAGCTTTAGCAAGAGCTAAAGTTGGGCATTTGAGTGACCGCTTAGAAGGGGTTTTAAGGGTACGATAATCAAGCATAACACTCCAACCAATTCCATCATCAGCTTCTCTAGTTGTTACTTTCTTGTAAAACCTCTTCCCCACAATTGATCCAGTCATGAATGACATAGGCATTGACACAGATGCAGAATCTTGTGAAGTCTTTTTTGGACCCTTTATGATAATATTATCATTGCTTGTTGAAGAATTTGGATCTCCACCGTAAAAAGTGAAGGAGGAAGAAGATGGGTCATCTGATGATTCGGGTTGTGCTGAAGTTGCTAAGTTACTAAAAATACGGGTTTGAGTAGCGGTTAGGGTTCTAAGGAAGGAAAAGTTTGATGCTTTGAGACTTCTTTTTACGATTTCAGCAGCCATAGCTTTGACCGAAGAGGAAGCTGTAGAGAGTTGATCGGTGCAGCTGAAGAAGATGCTGTATTTTGCTGCTGCTCATTCTGCTTTGGGCCTAGGCCAATTTATTGGGAGAAAGATTGGAGTAATCATAAAAATTAAAATATTTAGCTTTCTTTATCCATAAAAAAATTCTACCCATTAAATAATTATAATTTCCTACGCATTTAATAAACAAACGCATATATCAAAATAACTGCCTCAAGCCCTACCCATAACAACGCAAAAGCTGCTCATGCCCTACCATAACAACGAAAAAACTGGTCAAAATTTCAGAAAATTAACGCCGGCATCTGTTGAAAAATTGATTATCGGAGATCACCAGTCAAATTTGAAGATCGGAAGTGTGAAAAA